>JAJJWW010007550.1:0-41977 GCA_023531295.1 Papaver armeniacum
CGAACGTAATCCTTGTCGACGGAACAACGAATGCACTTAGCACGTGCATCAAGCTTTAAACCACTTGGTGGCCCAAGTGGACGAGTTATAGTCTCGTGAGGGCTTACATAGAGGTATACCCACAAAACCTTACGAAATACCTAATCGGATACCCTAAAAACCTAAGCAAATTACACTAAACTATCAATCTTCTTAAGAAGAATCCGTTTCCGATTCCCCCAACTGGTGGTACTCAGTGACTTTGGTTACAATATGGTTCCACGTTGACTTAAACATGAATGGTTCTCCCTTTTCTGTAAATGTAGCGTTTTCACGGCTTCATGCTACAAAACAACACACAAACTTTGTTGGTTACATAAAAAAGTTGAAAAATAGTAGGTGTCTTAATTATTCATAAAGATACTTACGAGTTGTTGGGGGACAACCTATTGTGATGAGCGTTATCGATCCGGTACTTCATTTTAGATACTCCCACATTTAGGATGATGTCGTGTCGTTGCTTTCGATTTGTTGAGAAGTTCTTCCTTTCTGGGTTACCGTAATCGTGAACAAACTTCCTAAAAATCTTCAACCACATGGAATCGCGTCTTGCTATCTATAGATTGAAGGGCGAGTTTCGAGTACCATGCTTGGGTGATTGCTAAATCTTCCTCGAGTCAAACGATGCCATTTTTGTATGTGGGATTAGGTTCTATTTATAGATGACTATTCTAGGGTTTAGGGTTTCTTAAGTTAAGATTCTCAAGGAGATATATAAGAACCCGAGTTTTTGCTATTTGGGTCCAAGAATTAGCTCTCTTTATATAGAGAAAACTTCAACGACTAGTTTTTTGGAAAATCGTAAAGAACCGGCATTGTCGTGAATCGTGAAATACAACGCGGTAAATACAACCTTAGGCATTGTATCCGATAAGCTTACAATGTAGGTAATAGGAAAAAAAATTTTAACAGATTGTTACAAATATGCAACCTATACCGGCATGGTTTCGAAACTCTTTGAAACGCCGGTAGATGCAAATCCCAGCATTCAATCTATAAACGTCTATGCGGTAGTTGATGAATTCAAAAAAAAAAAAACTAGTTTTTTTGAAAATAAGACCGTTGGAGATTCATCTCTATATAATACCCCATTCCTTTGGAAAATTATACACAAACCAAAGATCCAAATAACAAAAAATCATTCTCTTAGAAAGCAAGCACTAAGTTAAAGCTTCACAAAGGATGGGGATTCATCATCTTCCTCTATTTGCAAAGTAAGTACATTTTACTAACAATATGATCTTCACTACTATGACCCCCGACTAATATAATCTTTATTACGGAGTCATCATTGCAAGTGTCAAATTTGCAAGTCGCCTTTCTCATCTAGCCATGGTGTCTTTTATTTATTCAAAGTGTAGAAATTTGTGATGGGACACGCCGGTTTTGGATTGCAAAATCCGATGATGCCGAAAATGGAAGAATGTTTCTAAGGTGTTTGAATCACCCAAAGTGCGATGAGTTTCAATGGTTTGACAGAGTTAAACTAGTGAGAGTCAAGAGAAAACCACAAGGGCCAATGCAAGCCAATCGATGGGTGTGATGGGTGTTATATGAAGGGAAAGGAATATGTTGAAAGAGAAGAAGAACCAATGAAGTTGATCTTGACACCCCACTTTGACGATGTCTTCAAGAGGTTGAGAAAAGGCTCAAAGGTTAGTAATTGTTGAAAAGGGATGGAAGTAGATTATCTTTAGCATGTTTTAATTAAAAGATTCAAATCCAATGTAATAGATTAATTATTAGGAATAAAATAGAAGAGCATTCGAAATGAATTTTTATTCAAAACAAGCGTGTCTAAGCATGGAAGTATTCAATTTTAAAGGCTTAGGTTTTCCGAGAACTATGAAAATTTTCAAATTATCGAAAAACCTAAGCATAGATATCGAGAAAAATACTCCGTGCCGGTACCATCGAATATCTATACCAGAACATTGAATTTTTGGTATTCTTGTCCCGGGGATGGTTTTATAAATACTTTCAACGCTTTATTAGAACCGGCATTGATGTTTAAATATTAAACAATGCTGCGGTACCAAAATCCGCTTTGTTATCCTAATTTATCTATGCTTAGGAAATAGTCACAAATAAATCTTGCAAGGATAACACGCTCAACATAAACCAACCAACTTGATTTTGCTATCAAATGTTCTTAATCCCATTATCCTAAACCAAAAGCAAACCAAACAACTAAAGAGTTTAACACGAGGTACAAAGCGAAAATAAGTTTGGAATTGTTCAAGATGTGACAACCACGATCCAAAAGAAACACAACTAAAGAGTTAAATCACTGGGTCTTTGCTTCTTTTGGGCAGGTTTCTTCTAGTTTCCCGAACAAAGCTTTTGAACTAGGGCCGGTTGCTTCAATTCTATCAAGCTTTTGCTCGAATTCCTTCATTTCTTCAAGGGACATGACCTCTCCTTCCTGTAGTATTTGCAACCCAAGATCTTCTTTAACTTGCTGCCGACGCCGCTAGTTTAATATAACAAACACATAATTAGTATACATATATGATTATGTGTATATTAAACGACGAAGCAATTAACAATACTTACAAGCAATCCAACGGTGTTATTTAGTTGGGTCATCGTAGGGGGTGCCTGTGCGGAGTTGGGAACTGGAGGGTTTTTCGGGGAGGAACTTGGACGTCATCCCAGGCGGACGACATAAGGATGTGACCATTCAGTGTACTCTTCCATGTAATCGGCATCAACTTCATCACCGTTTTCAGCAATCTCCAACTTTTCCCACGACTAAAAAATCTACCAAACGACGTGGTTCCCTATCCCTCAATCTTTGGGTCCGGTTTGAACATACTCTACATGCAACCGATTTGGAGTTGAATAACAGAGAAAGGTCGAGATCAAAACATTGAAAAGAGGCCGTCTGAAAAATGCTAATTGCTTATATCCAAGTTGACGCATCACGCGTAGGATTAGCCATAACGTATCCTTTTGGGTGGAACAACGGCCCATGGTAAATGCAACGTTGCAAACCTCAAAACGTAGGTTCCCTCTAGCCTCCTTGTAAGGGTCGAACACAACATCTTTGGTACTCATTGCGTCCAAAGCCAATCTCATATCGATTCAGTCGACCCATGTTAGGGCTTTGGAGTCTTGTTGAACTCGTATCTCTTAGCTAGGCGTATCGGGTTCGGGAAGATCTATGATCTTCAAGGAGGGTAGGCCTTGAACAAGGTTAGGAAGTGTACATAAGCCCACACCTATTCCAATGTGAAGCAATAAGTTTTGTTTCTAAGTTCACGATAAGAGTACATATGAACAATATACACAATAACATAAGTTTAAGAACAAATTTACCTCGCAAGAGAGTGAAATTACCGACAAATTGGTTGGTTTTAGCCTTAGAGGCCCTTCTCATCTCCATCATCAAATGTGCCATTACTGCGGTGCCCCAAGAATATCCATAGACATCTTCCAACGGATCCAAGTACTGAAGGTAGTTCGCACTCAACCTGTTGCCATTGGTGTCGGTGGAATACCCTAGTGCCCAAGATGTACAACAAGTAAGGCAATGAAAGATAATCTAATTTGTTTAGGGTCCCATCCATCCTCCAAACTTCTTTTCTTTGTCTTTTCAAAATTCTTCTTAAGCGGCGTCAACTTGATTGTCTTTGTCTTACCCGAGACGTGGATTCATAAAAGCTCTCCCACAGAAGTTTTGTAGTCCCAACCAAATAGCTTGTTAGTCGGGCCGTGCAACTTCGACCATTCTAGGTCTAGAGACTCAACTCCTTACGCAATTGATTTGCCGATAACATTCAAGCCTAGAATGTTACGAGCATCTTCGAGGGATGAAGGTCATCTCCCCAAAAGGGAAGTGCATGGTATCGGTTTTCACCATGATACCTTTCACGAAGCAAATGTGACAAAGAGAAGAATCAGGCTTCACATAGTTTTCAACCAAAGCATATAGATTTAATCCTTTACTATTCTTTGGACCTCTTCACATTCCTCGGACAAGTCCCAACCATCATGGCTTGGTTTCAAGCAAACACGCACAGCCTTCTTATGATCCTACAATTAGGAGAGACAATACAATTAAGAGATTTTACATAAATACACAACAATACATATGTACAAGATAGAAAATGCTTACATAGGTTTGATAGATAAGACGAGCCCACGAGTCCTTGTATCCAAATAGTATTTTCGGTTAGAGTTTCGCCCCAAATTCTACCACGATCAAGGTCGGGAATCATGTCATCAATGTGAGGAAGGTGAGAACCCTTAACTTTCACTTTGACGTTGCCCTTCCCCTTCTTGCCATTGTCTTGTGTTGGTTGTTGACTTGGGCCACCAACTTCGCTTTGGCTTGCTAATTGACTTTCCTCTTCATCTTGCTCATCTTGCTCATTGTGCTCACGGATTGCAAGTCGACTACGGTCAACACCACTCTCCCAAATTATCCCTCTTGTACCCCAGCCCCAAACGAATCTTACGACCTTCATCTTTCCCTCGAGGAGGCGGAGGTCGAGGAGTATCAAGACCAAATCCCTCCTTCTTCTCTTAGTGACAACATCTTTATTTTTTCTTTTGTTGGCTTCCTTTGCTTTTGACCTATATCGTAAGCACGGGAAAGCAATGAATATAAGACAACTCACCTTCGGTTTTAGTATCGGCATTGACTACCTTAAAATAAACCACGTCGGTACAATGTTCCTAGCAAATAAACATTGATCATCGATAGTGTTGTACCACCTAGGCATACAAGTGAAACCTAAAATCTATCCGGCATTGTTGACAATGTTCTGTATGTTTTAAGTCCACTACGGCATTCTCGAATTATTAAAAAACAATGCCGGTACATAAAACCTATGCATGTAGTGAAACCAAAAATCTATGCCGGTTCTGGTGACAAATTCATAAACTCTCCTGTGTGTTTTAAGAGTACTACCGGCATTCTCGAAATATTAGAAACGCATGCCGGTACTCAACACCGGCATGGAATTAATCCAAAAAACAATGCCGGTACTGTTGGCAAATTCTAAACGCTTCTGTATGTTTTTAGTCTACTACCGGCACACACGAATCATTATCAAACACTGCCGGTACTACAAAACCGGCACTGTATTCATCCTAGATTGAATGCCGGTAGTGAATAATCAGTCTCTGGTTATTCTGGGGTTGTAAACCGGCATTGTATTCATCATAGATTAAATGCCGGAACACAAAACCGAGATTTGTATTCATACGAATTTCAATGCGGTACTCTCGAAACTCAATTGTTTTGATTAGGGTTTCGCGATTCTAACCTAAACCCATTGCCATACATCGAATTAAACACCTACAAAGTAGTTTTAAATGACTTACCTTCTCACAGAAGCCATATATTTCTGTAGTTGATCGTCAGATAACGTTGCTTCTTCGTGTTCTTGCTCTTGAGAAATATTAGCAAGTCTTTCCTTTGTTTTTTGTTCAAAGAATCGATGATGTTGAGTTCGATTGGGCATTTGGTTTCTTTGTGGAGGCATTGTTAATGATTCGGGTTGGTTAATCGAGCGAAGAAATTTTGAATCGACGATTAATCGACGAAGAACGCGATGAAGAACGATGAAGAACATCTGAAATTTTTTTTTCAAAAACTAAACCCTAATAAAAGCGTGAGTCTTGAATTAGAAATGGGATATATGTTTTGGTTTTTGATTTTATTGTTTTAGTAGAGAGGGTATTATGGTATTTTCATAATGTTTTATAATTAACCAAAGGGTATTTTGGTATTTTCATACCCAAAAATCACCCCTTATCAGACACCATGGGTTGGGAGAAGTAATCTATATCCCCCAATTACTTTTTTTATCCCCCAATTGCGCGTTCTTTCCTAATCTCTACGAAGTTGTTTTGCTGTTGCTTGGTTGAATTCATAGCTTGAGGTTTATTGGTTTATCATTTAGTAAGCTGATAAAGCATTTTTATGGTTAGAATTCTCACAGACATACATTCTTAAGGTTGTTAGCATTCTAACTTGACCAGTAGATATTTTTTTGGATGGATTATAATCAGATGTACCCCTGTTTTTATACCCGATAGACAAATCCACCCCCGTTTTTTTGACATTTACAAATATAGGCCTGTTGGATGTTTTCCATCTAAATCTGTTTAAAAAGTCAATTTCTCTGAATTTTGGTCAATTTCTCGTTGATGAGATGGGAAATTTAATTGCAAGATTACACTTTTACCCTTTAGTGAAGCCACATATCTAATATCTACATCTGTTACGTGGCGAAAGCATTTGTGAATACGTACATCTCTAAGAAAGAAATTGGATAGCTACGATTTAACCCTTCGTTATTAACGCAAGCTAATCCAACCCTTTTCGTTAGTTTTTCTTTCTCCATTTATGTTTTTCTACTCCATCCATCTCTGTTCTTCATGTTGTTATGGTAGCAACAATGATAATTTTATGGTAATTTTATTCTTATTAACAACAACGAAACTACATGTGAGCAAGTAGGGAGCATCTTCATCGTCATTATCTCAATATATGATTCGGTTTTCTCTTTTGATGTTTTCAAAAATCACCAACTAAGACAAAGATGGAGACAGGAGATCTGATAATAAATTTACAAGAAGGCTTGATTTAGAGATTTTGTTAACTGATCCAAGGTAAGACTTGGGTTTGACTTAGATTTTGATTTTGTTTAATGTGTAATCTAAATTTTGAAATTCAAAATTAGGGTTTATGTTATATTCAGAGTTAGCGGAAATTTTTTACTCTTTTTGTCTTATATTGATTTTGGTTTTTTTACAATTATATTGATTGATTAATGAATTGAAATGGCTACAATCAGTTTGCAACCAAGACATGATGCTATATAAAGGGTACGACACCAATAACAACAAAGATAAGAATGGGCTTGCAGCTGAGATCCCAGAGGATTTATACCATTTGATCAAGAAAGATGCTGCTATTAGGAAGCATTTGGAGAGGAACAAGAAGGGAAAGAACTTTGAGTTTAGGTTGATTTTGGTTGAGAACAAGATTCGCCTTACCTCTTATTACAAGAGGCCAAGAAGCTTCCCCATCTGGAAATAGTAAGTTTGTCGAAACATGTTCCTTTAACGATTTTACTATATACAGCAAAGTGCAATTTTGTATCAACAATTGTTAACTTAGGATATGGTGACCATTATCTCATTGTGTAGGTTCAATGCTTACGCATTGGTAAAATGCAACTTTGATAGCATAATTTGTGAACTTTACTACACTTGAACTGTAATTGGTGATGTTGATTTTCCTGTGAATCCCAAGGAACCACTAAGAGGTCTCACTCTGACACTAGCACTATAGAACGGTAAAGCATCAACCATATTTGTGAAATGATCGAAATAGTCAAATAGATAATCTAATATTATTAAGTTTTCCATCCAAAGATCCACGATAGGTGACTCCTCTTACATTACCGTTACTTTGTTATTGTGCCCTGTATGAGCAGATAGGGTTGGTTACAATTTGAATGGCTGGGAGATCAACCATTACTTACTTTTAGTGTCTTTAATTATATTTTAAGTATCATTGTGTTTCATGGATTAAATATTACTTCAAGAAAATAAGGGATCGATGCAAATTGAGATCTTTGGGGGATTAATGAGCTATTATATCAACTAATTAATTGATCAACTAATGAACTATTTGATCATACTTCTCACAAATCTGCCTCCAGATGCCATTACACTCAATTTGCTCTTAGTTTGTTATTGATTGCGGTTCATTCTTCAATTTTGAGCTTGCACCATTGTTTATCTTGCGATTTTTTTTGTGCCATATAATTAGCCTTCTTTTCATTATATTTTGTGGGTGTAAAGATTGATGCCTAATGAGTTGTGTGAGATGATTGAATGAACAGGTTATGCTCATGGTGGTTTGAGGGGTGAAGTTGCCAAGGAAAAACTAGGTCTGTTGAGGGCTATTGTCTTTATTGTTTGTTTGTTGATAATAAGATGGTTATGGGTTATGAAGAAGCTACTTTCCCGATTATTTTCCGTTCCACTTCATTTTTTCGAGAGTTTTAGTATTTTTATTTTATTTTAGTTTTTCTTTTTATTTTAGAGTGCCACATGTCAAATAGATAGTGACAAGCATAGACGGTTGTGTACAGTCCAAACTGACAGCTTAACTAGCGATTTAAAGGACTTGAACAGGTGTCTGGTTAACTCAGCGATTTAAAGGGCTACAAGGTCTTTTTAACATGACTTAACTGCTGACATGGAGGATAACTTTCCGTTAGCCGTTTTTTCAAAAAAACGGTCAAAACAGGGGTACATCTGTAAAAGTGAAAAAAACAGGGGTACATCTGTATGCGCACAAAAAAACAGGGGTACATCTTTATTTCACCCTATTTTTTTTTTAGGGTGAAAGTGATTTTCATGGTTTCATAGAGTGTGAGATTCCTTCCTACCTACTTAGTTACTAATTGCGGCCATTCTGACTGGCCTGAAATAACAAAATTCATATTTCACTAGAATTCAGCTGAATTCTGAAACTGATTCAGCTGAATCTTAAACTGAAAAAACAATGACGACTTTGACAATATACGTTATTAGATAGTGCCCTGGCTGGAAAAGCCTTGTTATTAGATAATACATGTAAAAGTGCAATTCCATGTGGATATAATAAACTAACCATAGGGAAATGAAACATAAACCTTCTGGCGGTTATTTGGGTTGCAGCTTCTTAGAATGTCTGCTCTGCTAGTTTGAATCCAGTCAAAGTAATCATCATACTCTTCCATGAACAATCTAATCTCTGCAAGCTGGATGACGTTCGTTCTACGATTTCTATTGCACTGTAGCTGATTGTGCAGTTCAACGAGATCGATGAATTTGTTTGACCCATACTGGAAGTTCTTTAGGATATAGTCCATTAGTTTTTGCACCAAAATGAGGACAGCGTTATAAACAGATCGACTACATTTTTACTCCACTATTGAACACTAAGGGGACTCTCCCTTCGGTCGTCGCAACTATCTAACATCTAATTCTGTTTGGAAGATTTTGATGACAGTTGGCCACATTCACACGCTAGTTTATGACATCCGCGTATAATAAATAAATAAAACATATTATGCGCAACTTGCAACCTGTAGGCAGGGAAATTTGACCTAGACAACTCTGAGACCGCACAACATGATTTAGATGGAGTCTTATGATTAACTCAATACGGTGATAACAGGGAAAGAGGGATGTGAATATTTGCAGCTTTATAATTGGTGTGAATATTCATAGCCGAATTGTCTCTTTCCTTTTCAGTTCAATATCCAATTGATATGAGCATAATTACACCATTCTTCCTGACCCTTAAGGTGTCTTCATGTGGATTTCAATGTGCCTGTTATGCACATTAAACTTGAAGGTGTAGCATTAGGCCCCCAATAAGAAACATTAGCTGAAACAGTCAACCTACTGCTGCGTATTAAATTGAACAAGTTGTGAAGCTAAAAGACAAGCAGTGTCTAATATTTTGTTGCAATTGGGATGTTCAACAACAAAACTGAACACTCAAAATAGGTCGCTTGTTGAATTATTCGATTTAGCATCTTTGAAAGGTCTTACCAATGGTACAAATCAAGTTTGCTTTTTCCCAGGATGTGCCATTTACAAATATGAAACAGAATTCTAGCATCTAGCTTACACATAAACATCTATATATCTTAGACAAAATATAAAAGTTGCTTAAGTTTATACTCTCGTTCTTTCTTCTTTATTCAACCAATTACTTATATCTAGCAACTAGTTATATCTGTTCAACTATGGCACAGATTTTTGCTAGTGGTGCAGCAGGTATCTTAAACAAGCTGGTGGCTGCTGTTGCTAATGAAATTGGTTTGGCTTGGGGTGTTAAAGATGACTTGAAAAAGCTTCAAGACACCTTAGAGATGATTCTTGCTAAAATAGTTGATGCCGAGGAGAAGCAAAGAAAGAACCATGAATTAAGACTTTGGTTGAAAAGGCTGAAGGATGTTGCATATGACGCTGATGATGTAATGGATAGGTTTTCTTACGAAACCTTACGGTGCCAGCAGGAAAGGCACATATTAAAAAAAATAAAGGTACTCGTTCTCATTTCATCTTCAAATCCACTCGCATTTCGTTTCAAGATGGCTAAAAAACTCAAAGACATTAACCAAAGATTGAATGTGATTTCCTGTGATATGGGAAGGTTTCAGTTGCAAACCATACCAAACTACACTGCACATGGAGACAGTAGTGAGCTACATAGCCGACAAACCACTTCTTGTATAGACGAGTCAGAAACTTTAGGAAGGGAAAATGATAAATTTGAAATAGTAAAAATACTAACATTATCATCACCATCTTCCTATAATCAAGACCACGAAAAGGTTTCCGTCATTTCCATAGTTGGAATGGGGGGGCTAGGGAAAACTACATTAGCTCAACTCGTTTACAATGACGAGTTGGTAAAGAAACACTTCGAGCCAAGAATATGGGTCTGTGTTTCTGAAAATTTTGATTTAAGAACCCTCTTAGTTGAAATTTTAGAATCAATTACCCTAAAAACAAAGTTCAATAATATATCAAATGTCGATGTACTAGCAAAAGAAGCTCGAAAAGAGTTGACTGGGAAGAAATATCTGTTAGTCCTTGACGATATGTGGAATGAGGATGCTGAGCAATGGGAGAGACTTAAAAGTTTGTTAACAGTTGGAGCTCAAGGAAGTAGAGTACTAATAACTACACGTAAGATCCAAGTTGCAGATGTGGTCAGAGGAAGTATACCTCCGTACCAATTGAAACCGCTACAAGAAGATGAATGCTGGTCTATTATCGGGAAAAAAGCCTTTTCTGGTGGTGGAGCGTTAAAGACACCCAAGATGACAAATATAGGAAAAGAGATAGCAAAAAGATGTAATGGTTTACCACTTGCGGCAAAATTCCTTGGAAGTCTGCTGCATTCAAAAATAAAGAAAGTGATTGGTTGTCGATTGAAGGAAATGATACTTGGAACACACCAGAAAATAAAAATAAGATCCTACCTATACTAAAATTGAGTTATGATAACTTGTCTTCTCAATTGAAACAATGTTTTTCTTATTGCTCCATCTTTCCCAAAGACTGGGAGATAAATAGAGAAACTCTGATTCAATTATGGATGGCAGAAGGATTCCTTGACGCACGAAACAGAAGACCAGTTGAAGACATTGGGAATGAATGTTTTGAGAGTTTGGTGTGGAGCTCGTTTCTCGAGGAAGTACAGAAGAATGAGTTGGGTGACATAAAGCTATGCAAGATGCATGATCTTGTGCACGATCTTGCACAAACTTTTGTTGGGGATAATGAATGTGTATCTCTCAAGGTAAGTCAGTTGAAAATTGCTTCCCAAGCTCGTCGCCTACAGTTAATAATGGATGAGGAATTATCAGCAACATTTCCTGAAACCCTTAGTAATATAAGGAAATTGCGGACACTTATTGTCCTCGAGCCAAGTTACAGTTTGGACATTGGAAGATTCTCAAGTAGTAAGCATTTGCGTGTTTTATATTTGGGTCATCTAGGTGAAGACTGTAAAGGAATTTCATATGCTACTTCTAAGTTAAGGCATTTAAGGTACCTAAAGATTTCCACTTTAAATCTTGGTGGTCAAGTGATTACTGGGGCTCTAGATAAGCTTTATTCTCTGCAGACATTGGTATTAAGTAGGTGTCAGTATATTCAAGATCTTCTTAAAAACATGGGATCATTAAATAATCTAAGACACCTTGATATCTCGTTTACAGATATAGAAGAACTACCTGATTCTGTCACTAGTCTCTCTAATTTGCAACGATTGGATCTCAATCATTGCTATAGCTTAAAAGCCTTTCCCGACTCTGTCAGGTCTGCAATGTCTAAGATTTCTTGATATATGTCCTTCACACTTATCGAAAAACTACCTGATTTCATCCTTAGCCTCCACAATTTGCAGACACTAGATATCAATAGCTGCAGCCAATTAAGTTCCTTACCCAAGTATGTGGCAGGACTTGAAAATCTGATGATACTAAACTTCAGATACTGCACATTACTAAAAGAATTGCCCGAAGATTTTGGAGCTTTAATACAGTTACGGTACTTAAGCCTACAAGGTACTGAAATTAATTAAAGTGTTGTCTGATTCTTGCTCCAACCGGTACAATCTTGAATTTGTGAATCTTTTCTGGTGTGAGCCTCCCAAAGAGGTATATAATTGGACAAAAATGAGAAGCTTCTATTACTTCAAGGATGAATCACCAATGGGTATTGGGAAACTTGTTTCCCTTCGACACTTAAATTACTCAGTAACAGAAAAGGCAATGGATAGTAATGATGGTATTGAAGAGTTAGGAAACCTTGACTTCCGTGAGACGCTAAGTATTGGTGAGCTTCAGAATGTGAAAGACTCAATGGACGCCAAGAGAGTAAATTTGAAGTGGAAACAAAACCTTTGGTTTTTGGTACTACGTTGGGGTGAAAAAAGGTTTGACCGCAAGTATCGTATTGACAGTAGTATGGTATTAGAAGCTCTCCGACCTCCCACTCGTTTGAAATGGTTGAATATATATAACTTCATGGGAAGGAACCTCCCCACATGGATGTGTGTTCCGTCTGGTCTTCCAAATTTGATAACGTTGGTTCTTACAAACTGCCATGGACTTCATCAGCTTCCAGAAGCTATTGGGCAACTCCCACGTCTAAGTATTCTTACTCTAACAGGAATGTCTTTGAAAAGTTTGGATATTGGCGGATTTCCTTCGTTAACTGAACTTCAACTCACTGATTGTTCCCTTCTGGATGAATGGTATTATTCATATCCTCATCTTCAAAGTCTAAAGATCGTTGGCTGCAAAAACTTGACTGAAATCCCTTCATTTCCTTCTCTTGAGGTGTTGGAGTTAGAAAATGATATCAACGACAAGTTATTATATTCCATTGGGAGAAGCCAGACCTCTATCACATACCTTTCTTTTGTAAATATAGAGGAGCTTATATTCTTCCCGATAAGCATACTCCAGCGCAACTTTAATCTTGGATATTTGGAGATTAGAAAGTGCAATCGATTCCAAGGTTTTCGAGTAATTGATGACGCGCCTCAAAGCTCTCTTCATTCATTGGTTTTTATAGATTGCCCAGTCCTAAAGTTTCTACCTGATTTACGAGAATGGACATCTCTTCGAAAATTAACCATCTTTAGATGTCGCCAAGTGAAGAGGCATTTAACCTATGATCTGAAATCCATCTCCTACCTTAAAGCACTGTTTGTAGATTTTATTCAAAGAGTGGAGCAGCGAGGAGTTGCATCTAATATCGAGGACCTAATTAACTTATTGGAATAGCAGGTAGTTTCTCTTTTTTCTTTTTCTTTCTCATCAGTTCCGTAATATCTGCACTGGCTAAATTGTTGGGTTCATTTACTAAGCTCCTGGTAGTTTTTAATACTTGTAGAATCAAACGGGATGAAAAGGGTGCTCTCTCCTAAGATTTTGTAAGTAATTTTCTAGCTCAACACAAAACAAAACAAAAATACTGTTGGTGCCATTGTTTTTTGAGGCATTTGGTTTCTGTCGATTCCTAGAAACTGTTTTGAACAGTTTTTCTTTGTTTTCCTTCACTTACAGTTATATTTTCGTTTTTCCCCTCTTTTAGGTGTACGAAGGGAAAAAGAGAAACACAGAGCAGGGCAATGAAGTCATTGCATTTCAATCCTTCTCCGAATGCAGCCTGCACCTACACTATATACTTGTTACTAGAGCTTATCCCGTGCCGTTAGTTATATCATTAACATCCTGAGACAAACATGGCTAGTCATTACACTCATCGTCCTCAAGCGTATATGGTCTAATTCTTCCTATTTAGCGAGCTAGTTAGACCGTGTATATGTTCACCGGCCAGTCTTTTGTAGGCTCACATGGGTATAGTCTTAGTTCTCTGACCTATAAAGCAATCCAGTAAAAAAAATTCTGCTAATGAAATTTAAGTATTTATGTATTATTGTTAAGCATTGAAGTTATAGTGAGACTTGATTTCGTGGTTTGTTCTTTATCAGTACAAATGATGGTTAAATGGGATATATAATTGGAATTTAGCACTTAGGTTTGCATGGTTCAACACTAGGCTTTGATCTAACATTTGTCCAACGTTAGTGTTTGGATCTGGACCAGAGGTTTGACGTAGTTGACTCCGCTAAGTGTTGACTTCTGACAAGAAATTAATAAAAGTTTATATTGAATTAAATGTGAATTTCAGTTTTTGGTATAGAACACAATTGAAAGTTTTTTTTTTTTTTTAGCAGATTAAAAAGTTACTCTACATAAAGAGCTTGTCACAGGGAATGACCATAACATTAGCTTAGCATAATAACAAAAACTCCAGAACTAATTGAGACAAACTGAAATTCACATCAGCAGAAAATAATCAAGTACTAGTATTCTCAGCTTCAGAGCCGGGCCTGAGGCCGTGCAGGATGTGCTACCGCACAGGGCCCAGCTCTGTCGAGGGCCTTTTTTTTCCTTAGCCCAACTGTTTACTTGGGAGAAAAAAACAAAAAAAAAAACTTCTTGGTCTTTGTAGAGAGATTCGAACCCCTTATTCTCGGGGTGTTGGCTAATGCATCCATCTCTTTATGGTGTTAATGTCTCTTTGTTGTTCTTTTTATCGGACAGTGTTTTCTATTTATAGTACTCCCAAGACCATAGATATAATACACGGGGCTATATCATTTGAGTTTTCCTTGCGTATTGTTATTACTGCAGGTGGACACTAACAAATAAAAGGTTCCAATTGAATAATTTTCTTTGTTTTTAAAAATACGCGTTATTATACTCATCCGGTGTAAAAAAATTCTAGCACATTCGTCTATAATTTTTCAAATTAAAGAAAAAATGTTGACGTTTTTTATTTTTATTTTTTACGATTGTTATAAATTATTCTACACTATAAAAAGGCCCTACGAAAAAAATGCGTACAGGGCCCTTATAGACACAGGATCGGCTCGGCTCAGCTTCAGCATCCATCATCACTTGACCATCATCTAGGCTCTTAGTAATCCTTGCCTCCTTCTTCTTAGGCCCGGTCTTGTCCTCGTAATCCTCTTAGGCCCGGTGGTCTTGTTTGTTGAAAATTGAAATGTTTCGGAGCTCTGATACCATGTTAAAAATTCTTATAATTTTGACATCGAATAATATTAGCGGAGATATACGAGCATAACGGTGTTGCTCGTATAGAGCTCCTGGAAGTCTAGTGGTGAAGGTGGAAGCAAGGACTTTGTTAATTTGAACTTTCTCTTCTATTGAATTGAATCTTGCTTGCTTACAAATGAATACAACATGCCTATTTATAGGCTTCATACAACCGACAGTCCACTCTCTAGTTCTATCTAGAGTTTTGTAAATGTAAACTAATTTGACCTTCTTGACTTTCTCTAGAATAATCTAGTTAATGTTTAGACTAGGACATATTTTGACTGACATTTCTAACTTAGCCAAGTCTTGAACGACTTTGGCACCTCTAGGACATTCTAGAGAACCTGTTCTCTATATTTGTCTTCAATTTTCTAGACCATTCTTGACTATTACAAATTACAACTAGTTTTGTTAATTTCCACTACAAGATTTTTCTTGACAAGTCTAGAATCTACTTCACGTTACAAGACTTTGCTAAACTTATGCGTACAATTCTGGAATATTCTTGACATTACAAATTATATGTTCCAACACCCCCTCTTAATTTGTAATGGTCTCTGCGATCTCACCCAATTTCGGCTCGCCCTTAGCCGTTTATGCTCGTGGTAATCATTTTATTTTTTTTGTTGAAGTCACGTCGACATCGTCTCATCTTATTTTTCGCCGTGTACTCGTCTCCATAGCTTTTGTATGTCTTCTTTAGCTTTTTCTGGCTTGGTAATGGTGGATATTTTTCCGCTTTTCTAGCTTTTGCGAAGCCTGATCGTCGTAGATTCAAAAGCTCCAGATGTGCCCGTTTTCTCCTTCTCGATTTTTAGGAAACTTGATCATCTTAGGTTCAGAGGCTTTGCCTTCTGTTGATATTCCTCGCATTTCACGGAACTTAACCATCGTAGGTTCAGAGGTTCCGCCCACTCAACTTTGTGAGTAGAATATTTTTACAAGATGGCTCTCTTTTTTGACATCTCTGTTATTTGAGGAGGCATTCTTTGATGCTCTCTTCCCTCAAAATTTTCTTTAGAAATGCACTCTTTTGTGCATCTCCTCGCGAGGATGGAAACTTATCTTTTTATTTTTTATTTTTCTATATTTTTAATGGAAGGAGGAGATTTCACTTGAACATCAATTTTACAGGAAATTTTTGTGTAGCACTTGGGCTATCACTCTTACTGGACAGTCACTTGACTTGATCTTAGACTGATTAACTTGGTTTGCTTACTTCTCTTTTTAAGGCGTACAGAGACATTTTCATTCCTAAGGGCTACTTTAACTCACTGAATTTCACGAGCTGCAACTTTTTTTTTTTTTTTTTTTTTTTTTTTTTAATTTTTAGAAAATTAGAATTGGGTGATAACTAGTTTCTATTGGGGATTGTAAAACAAGTAGGGAACTTGGATAGTTGAGACGTACCTTGCGTCTTCTCATCTTCTTTGAACTTCATTTGTGCGGAGTTATCACCTTGCCTTGTAGCGGAAACTTTAACGCCCATTTGGATCGAACCCGCTCTGATACCATGTTGAAAATTGAAATGTTTCGGAGCTCTGATACCATGTTAAAAATTCTTATAATTTTGACATCGAATAATATTAGCGGAGATATACGAGCATAACGGTGTTGCTCGTATAGAGCTCTTGGAAGTCTAGTGGTGAAGGTGGAAGCAAGGACTTTGTTAATTTGAACTTTCTCTTCTATTGAATTGAATCTTGCTTGCTTACAAATGAATACAACATGCCTATTTATAGGCTTCATACAAACGACAGTCCACTCTCTAGTTCTATCTAGAGTTTTCTAAATGTAAACTAATTTGACCTTCTTGACTTTCCCTAGAATAATCTAGTTAATGTTTAGACTAGGACATCTTTTGACTGACATTTCTAACTTAGCCAAGTCTTGAACGACTTTGGAACCTCTAGGACATTCTAGAGAACCTGTTCTCTATATTTGTCTACAATTTTCTAGACCATTCTCGACTATTACAAATTACAACTAGTTTTGTTAATTTCCACTACAAGATTTTTCTTGACAAGTCTAGAATCTACTTCACGTTACAAGACTTTGCTAAACTTATGCGTACAATTCTGGAATATTCTTGACATTACAAATTATATGTTCCAACACCCCCTCTTAATTTGTAATGGTCTCTGCGGTCTAACCCAATTTCGGCTCGCCCTTAGCCGTTTATGCTCGTGGTAATCATTTTATTTTTTTTGTTGAAGTCACGTCGACATCGTCTCATCTTATTTTTCGCCGTGTACTCGTCTCCATAGCTTTTGTATGTCTTCTTTAGCTTTTTCTGGCTTGGTAATGGTGGATATTTTTCCGCTTTTCTAGCTTTTGCGAAGCCTGATCGTCGTAGATTCAAAAGCTCCAGATGTGCCCGTTTTCTCCTTCTCGATTTTTAGGAAACTTGATCATCTTAGGTTCAGAGGCTTTGCCTTCTGTTGATATTCCTCGCATTTCACGGAACTTAACCATCGTAGGTTCAGAGGTTCCGCCCACTCAACTTTGTGAGTAGAATATTTTTACAAGATGGCTCTCTTTTTTGACATCTCTGTTATTTGAGGAGGCATTCTTTGATGCTCTCTTCCCTCAAAATTTTCTTTAGAAATGCACTCTTTTGTGCATCTCCCTGCGAGGATGGAAACTTATCTTTTTATTTTTTATTTTTCTATATTTTTAATGGAAGGAGGAGATTTCACTTGAACATCAATTTTACAGGAAATTTTTGTGTAGCACTTGGGCTATCACTCTTCTTCGGACAAATCACTTGACTTGATCTTAGACTGATTAACTTGGTTTGCTTACTTCTCTTTTTAAGGCGTACAGAGACATTTTCATTCCTAAGGGCTACTTTAACTCACTGAATTTCACGAGCTGCAACTTTTTTTTTTTTTTTTTTTTTTTTTTTTAATTTTTCTAAACTTAGAATTGGGTGATAACTAGTTTCTATTGGGGATTGTAAAACAAGTAGGGAACTTGGATAGTTGAGACGTACCTTGCGTCTTCTCATCTTCTTTGAACTTCATTTGTGCGGAGTTATCACCTTCAGCTTGTAGCGGAAACTTTAACGCCCATTTGGATCGAACCCGCTCTGATACCATGTTGAAAATTGAAATGTTTCGGAGCTCTGATACCATGTTAAAAATTCTTATAATTTTGACATCGAATAATATTAGCGGAGATATACGAGCATAACGGTGTTGCTCGTATAGAGCTCTTGGAAGTCTAGTGGTGAAGGTGGAAGCAAGGACTTTGTTAATTTGAACTTTCTCTTCTATTGAATTGAATCTTGCTTGCTTACAAATGAATACAACATGCCTATTTATAGGCTTCATACAACCGACAGTCCACTCTCTAGTTCTATCTAGAGTTTTCTAAATGTAAACTAATTTGACCTTCTTGACTTTCTCTAGAATAATCTAGTTAATGTTTAGACTAGGACATATTTTGACTGACATTTCTAACTTAGCCAAGTCTTGAACGACTTTGGCACCTCTAGGACATTCTAGAGAACCTGTTCTCTATATTTGTCTTCAATTTTCTAGACCATTCTTGACTATTACAAATTACAACTAGTTTTGTTAATTTCCACTACAAGATTTTTCTTGACAAGTCTAGAATCTACTTCACGTTACAAGACTTTGCTAAACTTATGCGTACAATTCTGGAATATTCTTGACATTACAAATTATATGTTCCAACATTGTTCTCATTAATCCTTGCCTCGTACTCCTTGATAAAATCAGGGAAAGGGAAGGGAGGAATTTCGGTAACAGGTGGGTACAAATCACTATTAGACCCATCGCAGAAATACATCATCTTCCGACGGATGTGGGGAAACTGCTTACCGTCAAGTGAGAGAAAACCCGCAGTTGGCCTTGGATAGCTTCGCTGTATTCCGAAATAGGCGATAATAGAAATTTAATTTCGGTGGAACGACACAGAATCATACAAAGAAAACAAAATATTTGATACCAAAATACATCTGAAACAGGATTTTTTAACAATCGATCTATTCTTAGGCCGGTTCCTATGGGGATGGCTAAACCCTCCATATGCCATGCCAGCTGGCCTGGCAAACTGGCCGCGCCACTATGGGAGAAAAGGTAAGCGGTCGAGTCTCCACCGAACGGTTGAGACTACACCGGTAGCGGTTTAGACTCCACCGCTAGAGGTGTAGACTAGACCGGTAGCGGTGTAGTCTCAACCGTTCGGTGGATTTGAAATCTCCAACGGCTCTTTCTCCACCGCTATAAAAGGGCAAAAAATCACACCAAAATTACACCAAATTTTTTACACAAAAAATTTCTATCTTTCTATCTTATTATCTTTCAAAATGGCAAAGTTTGAATCCCAACTTGACTTGGCTACCCAACTTGATTTTTCTGGAGTGGTGCTTGAATCCGTCGTTAATAAGATATGTGAAGGTTATAAAGAAATGGGTAAAAATCAAAGAAGTCTACAAGTTTTGGATATTAACCAAATCAAACCTCCAACTAAGAGAAGACCAAGAAAAGTTCAAGGGAAGGAAAAATTTGAAGGCAAAGAAGAAGATAAACAAAGGAAACTTTGTTCATGAGCGCATTGATTGAAAGTTTGGTGAAATGAAGAAGATAAACAAGATGAAGAACATTGTCCCAAATTTTTACTTTTAAAGTCTTTATTGTAAGTTATCTCATTATCTAGATGAATGAAAGAGGCACTAATGTAAATTAAAATTCTAAACTTTTAATGAAAGATGCACTAGTTTTATATTAATATCTTAAAATTAAAATTTGATACAAATGATAGTTGCATCATACAAACGAAAGATGCATCATATTTGGGCAGTTACTCTAAACTGATCATATTTGAGCAACACCCTCAAGATAAGATAACAACCCTCAAAGTGAAAATTTGTTCCAACTCTGTTGCGCCATTCGAGCCGACACATTCGCTCCACATCATTTGCGTTTTGGCCATTTTGTCGGTTTCGATAGCCTTCAGCAAGTGCAGCATCCCACAACTTCACATCCTTGCTGATTATTCCGAAGCGACAACACAATCGATCTGCATTTCGATTATTGAGGTTCAATGTTTCTTCTTGAAATCTCTGAAATATGCGACTCCATGCAACCTCTTGATGTTGATTTTGTCCACCATCAGCCATATCTTGCGTAACAAAAACATAGTGCCTGCAAATGGATTCATCTCCAGATATGCTAAATTTGCGAGGTCGAACTCGAACTGGCATATTGGATTTGTGGAGTGAAAGAATGGAGATTGAAGAAATGGTGTGAGTTGAAATGAAATTTGATATCGTATTTATAGGCAGATGAAATGATGACCTTTGGATGAGATGATACGAGCGGTTTAGTCTAGACCGTTGGCGGTGGACACTACACCTAACGATGTAAACTACACCGAGCGGTCGGTACAAACTTGACCTGGCCTAGCTAAGTGGCAAATTTGCCACTTAGCCAGGTCGATTTGCCAGTTTGCCACCTCCACAGTGGGTGCATAAATGGCAAACATGAATGTTTGCCACACCCATAGGAAGTGACCTTAATAAGATAACACAAGCATCTAACCCGGTGCATACGCACCGGATGTTTCGTAGTGCTTAAAATTATAGGGGGTCGTTAAAAATGCATAGAAACTGAAAAAGTTGTAAGCACTATCCAATAAAATCATTAACACGATGGTATGGTCCACTGATTTGCCGTGATCAGGATATGCTAATTTGTCAATAAAAGCATGGCACACTTAATTTGCCGTGACGTTATAGTCTATTGACCTTGATGGTATGGTCCACCGATTGCAAAGTTATTTTGTTTTCTGGCCTATTTCCTAGGTCGTCGTTATAACCGAAGTTTCTTAAAAAACAGTTCTTAGCTTCATCCCCATTAACCCCACATTTCTTACATATCAGTATTCATCACCATTAATGGTTGCCCGATGAAATCCAGAATTTTCTTTCGGTCCACATATTGAAACCATGAAAAACCCAAATTTCCACTTTTGTCTCCTAAAATTTCATAAATCAATTTGGTCTGAATTTGGAAGGCGGTGATATTCATCTAGAATTTGCTGTATCGAAGATTATAATTCAGAAATCATACGATCAGGTAATTCCGTCTAAACCCTAATATGTGTTGGATCCCAATTTATTGAATGAGTAGATTTTAATTTTTTCAGTCAGTAGCTAATTTATAAGTTTAGAAAGAAATCAAAGGGAATCTTCGTCTGTTACATAATACATTATCGTCTCAAAAATCAAATTAAACTAAAAAAATTACAAAATATATAGGTTCCAATTTTAAACTTTGCATACATCTAACCAAAACTCAGCCGATAGTAGGTTTTACCAACCATTTAAACTTAACGTACCCAGACACCGTCAATCCAATCATAGTGCAGCCTCAATTCTCCAAAACCAAAACCAATGATCTCCTGTGTCCTTTTAAAATACACATAGTAAGTAGTATTTCTTTTCTCTGTAATTCGTCCGCACCACCATCCATCATTATAAAATGCGTCTACTATGTCGGAGACATGAAAATCAAAAACGGTTTCAATCGGCTGAGCGGGTCGGATTTGGTTTATGTGAACCACCTCTGTAAGCAGGCCTTGTTCATCATCAGTTAATAAAGTGCAGTATCGCACTGCAACGTTTTCTTCAGAAATCTGCATTATCTTAGCTTTGTAATGGGAATCGAAAAACCCTTCTTCGTTAATGCTTACTTCTACCCAATCTCCAACGCTAAACTTCTGGTGTGACCACAGAGATCTTTTGTAAACGAACTTCCACTGTTTGTAAGAAATTGCATAGGACTCCATGATTTTTCTTTTGTAATAAAAGATGGTTGCAAATATATAGGTACTTTTGGATTCGTCCAGGATATATATAGGTTTGAATGATATGTCTGATCGGATATATTGTAGGGATACGATGGTTGGTATGTATCCCCTAGAAATTAGGATTTTAAATCTTTTTTGACATATATGAAAGGTCCTGACTCTTTGTTTGCCATGTATGAACAGTGGAAGTTCGTTTACAAAAGATCTCTGTGGTCACACCAGAAGTTTAGCGTTGGAGATTGGGTAGAAGTAAGCATTAACGAAGAAGGGTTTTTCGATTCCCATTACAAAGCTAAGATAATGCAGATCAAGAAAACGTTGCGGTGCGATATCGCACTTTATTAACTGATGATGAACAAGGCCTGCTTACAGAGGTGGTTCACATAAACCAAATCCGACCCGCTCAGCCGATTGAAACCGTTTTTGATTTTCATGTCTCCGACATAGTAGACGCATTTTATAATGATGGATGGTGGTGCGCACGAATTACAGAGAAAAGAAATACTACTTACTATGTGTATTTTAAAAGGACACAGGAGATCATTGGTTTTGGTTTTGGAGAATTGAGGCTGCACTATGATTGGATTGACGGTGTCTGGGTACGTTAAGTTTAAATGGTTGGTAAAACCTACTATCGGCTGAGTTTTGGTTAGATGTATGCAAAGTTTAAAATTGGAACCTATATATTTTGTAATTTTTTTAGTTTAATTTGATTTTTGAGACGATAATGTATTATGTAACAGATGAAGATTCCCTTTGATTTCTTTGATTTCTTTCTAAACTTATAAATTAGCTACTGAATGAAAAAATTAAAATCTACTCATTCAATAAATTGGGATCCAACACATATTAGGGTTTAGACGGAATTACCTGATCGTATGATTTCTGAATTATAATCTTCGATACAGCAAATTCTAGATGAATATCACCGCCTTCCAAATTCAGACCAAATTGATTTATGAAATTTTAGGAGACAAAAGTGGAAATTTGGGTTTTCATGGTTTCAATATGTGGACCGAAAGAAAATTCTGGATTTCATCGGGCAACCATTAATGGTGATGAATACTGATATGTAAGAAATGTGGGGTTAATGGGGATGAAGCTAAGAACTGTTTTTTAAGAAACTTCGGTTATAACGACGACCTAGGAAATAGGCCAGAAAACGAAATAACTTTGCAATCGGTGGACCATACCATCAAGGTCAATAGACTATAACGTCACGGCAAATTAAGTGTGCCATGCTTTTATTGACAAATTAGCATATCCTGATCACGGCAAATCAGTGGACCATACCATCGTGTTAATGATTTTATTGGATAGTGCTTACAACTTTTTCAGTTTCATATGCATTTTTAACGACCCCCTATAATAATGCTACATTTTAACAGTGGTGCCGTATGAATTCTTCAGAAAGTTGTATTTTGTTATACTGCAGTTCTTCACGGATGAGTCTATTTTCTTTTTGGGCATGAAGATTTATTTTCGGGTACGGAAGTTTTGGGAATTCTTTGAGAGACCTGTTGATTTGGTTCATTGCTTTCTCCACTTCGAATAAAACATAGTTTTGGAGCTGTTCATCTTCGATCTCAAGATCTTTATCTCCTAATAATATTTTTTGTTGATGCAGAATGTCATCAGATAACAGTCTCCAGTGCCGGTTCCACAGTTCTTCTGGATTTGTGATTTCGCAAAAGAGTAACAATGTTATGAACATTTCACGTAATAATTTACTGGATGCCCATGTTCCTGCTTCTTCCATCGCTTCGTGCCATTCTTTGTCGTCATCCAACAAACCTAAGTCTAAACATGCATCTTTGAATGTTGGATGAACAAATCCATTCACAGTCTTAATTTCGTCAAAGCTGCGTGGACCTTTTACTATGTTGAGCAACAAACGCAGGTAGAATCTCTCACCCGATGTTGGATGTGCATGATAAAGCCTTCCAATTCTTCTCTTCGATTTTCTTCTAGACCACTTCTTTTTAGTCTGGTCCCAGACCCATTTTGTTGGAAATTCTGCATAAGTTAATTCCCTTGCATCTTTATATTTTCTATTTGCCTTCATCCACTGTATGAACTTTGTGTCTTCCGGATCTGTTCGATTCAACACTGCGGTTAATTTTTCGTTGTCCCGAAATATGATCTGCTGTTCACCTGGTAAATGAAAAGACAACCTCTCCACACTTGGATCTCTGAACTGGATCTCGAAGTTATATATTCGCCAGGTTGCTTCTGAGGCTGATACGTAACGACAGTGTAAGTAGTTGCTAACTTCATCCACTTTAGGCACCTTGCCATTTTGCTTATCTTTGTTTGAGGAATCCTCACCCTCAGGAACTATTGTATCTTTTTTTGAGGTTTCTTCAATCACTGCGACTGCCATATCTTTTCCTTTGCATATATATTTGAACAAATATTTGACGACCCGGCTTTTGTTGCATATTTCCACATTAATGTGTGCTTGGTATTTCACAATCAAGTTTCTGTTGTACGGAACCACCCATCTGTTATCCAGATCAATACCCTTGTTTTTTGCCGTGCGTTTATCATCACGTCTTTTGTAAACTGAGAAACCGCTAGCATCAACCGTTGTTTGCCCGCAAAATTGTTTCGGGAAATGCTTTGAACATTTATTATTTTGCATGCACTGGGCATTTGGATTTTGATCTCCACATACCCCATGCATCATAAATTGGACCACAGCCTCATATCCTTTTGGATCAGCATCCTTATCTGGTATTTCTGCTGATACGATTTTGTCAATGTCTGAAGGAGACTTTGGTTTATCATTTTGGTGCAGGAACAACAAAATATGCGCATGGGGAAGCCCTCGCTTTTGAAATTCAATGGTGTAAATTGCTGGAAAAAAAAGGTAAGTTATATATCTGCCACTGAATATGTTTATTTTACGTTGAATATTGTGGTTTTTATAGCTTTATAATTACCTGCTTGAACTTTGCCGAATACTTTTCCTTTTTGCAAGAAACCTATTATAGGGGCTCCAAGAAAAGAGTTTTGAGGGCTCCTAAGGATTCAAATATCCTACAATGAAGATAAGGGGACCTAATTTATAAGAAAAATACTAAAATACCCTTAATCTATTAAATATTGAAAACCTAAAACTAATTTGTTTCATTCCTCTCATTTAATTCTTCCATTTTCTTTTTCCCCATCATCTCCATCGCTTATTTCTTCGATTAATCGTCAATTCTCAAAATAATTCATTGTCGATTAACACCATTTAATCCACCCGCAATGACTTCAATAAGGTAAAAATCAAAAATCCATCTTATTTAATTGGTTTCAATGCATGGATAAGCGGAATCGATCGAATTGGGTTTTTGAAAAAACAGTTTCAGAACTATCTACGGTGGGGAAATATGAATTTTCCCAACCGTAGACAGTCTACGGCGGGGAAATATGAATTTTCCCAACCGTAGATCGAATCGTCTACGGTTGGGAAGTATGAATTTTCCCAATCAGAGATTGCCTACTGATTGGGAAATATGAATTTTCCCAACCGTAGACAGTACTGAAACTGTTTTTTGCAAAAATAAGTGATGGGTTTTCTTAGTTGTTTTTGTTTATGATCGTCATCTTCATCACGACGGAGAAGAAGAAGAGAGAAAGAAAAATAATAGGTTTTCGTATATGATCATCATCTTCATCATGATTTATGAATGAAAAGAGAATGAGAAGACAATAGATTTAGTTTTTTATATATCATCATCATTTTCATCATGATTTATGAATGAAAAGAGAAAGAAAAAATAGTAAATTTAATTTTATAATTCATGGAGGGTATTTTAGTCATTACAAAAATAGTTAGATATGGGGTTTTGTTGATTACTATTTCATAACCCGATTTTGTCATCTTGTGAGCCCTCAAAACCAAATGTTTGGAGCCCCTATAATAGGTTTCTTTTGCAAGTCCTTCATTAGTTGATTTAATTTAATCTTAAAGACTCTTGATACAATATCTGGTCGATCCTCTCTTTTTTGCCCCTGAATCAAATTTAGATATTCTTTTATTTCTGGCCACATTGGGTTACACGTGAAAGTTATGAACAAATCTGGAGGTCCCATAAATCTGCATATGGCTATTGCATCTTGATAGTGCTGTAACATGTATCTTGGCCCCCCAGTAAATGAAGATGGTAACACAATTCTTTTTCCAACAGACGCGGCTGATGTGTCTCCTGACATTACCGCATCTTTTAAACCGCTGTAAAGTTCAGATCTGATTTTCGGTTGGTTTTTCCTTACCCACCTCAATCTGGACTCTTCAATACATGCATACGCGTCAACCAAATACTGCTGGAATAGACGACCTCCCTGAATCGTGGTGAGGCCTTCACTAGCTCTTTGTTGTGCCCTATATGCATAATACTCCCGCATTGTAACATTTTTACGTTTTTTGTCTCTAGTAGAGGGCATGTCTCTGTATGGTATTTTTAGGGTATATCCATCTTCACCATAAGGAAATAGTAAAGGATACTGCATTGCCATAAAACTTGGATGAAATTCAGTGATCCTCTTTAACCCGGTTCCCTTATCATCGACTACAATATCTCTGGGCTTCATCTTCTTATTACCAGAACCTACAATTAAAGCCGCCACCTCCGATACAGTTGGTGAGTTATACTGGCGAGCATCTTTTTTTCTTTTGCCAAGAATTCTCAATCTGACTTGTGCCCTTTCGGAATCTTCATGACGATCTCTTGCCATTCTGAACCCCTGTGCCAGAGGATTAGTTTCATCTAGCATTTTGATAAGACCGTCGATGACATCTCTATCCAACTGGTTGTCATTATTTTCACCCCCGACTGCCTTTAATCTTTGAGTGACTTCATTTGCAGTATCATGTATGTATAGCTGCGCAAATATAGGATCTTTGCCATCGTCCGGTAGGAGTGTGCCAATCTTATGATGATTCTGACCGTTGATTCTGAAAACATAAGGTCCTTTTCCGTCATTAATTTTTTTGTCAACTGTTCCACCCATCGATGTGAAAGCAAACATCGAATTGTATCTTCTGATATTGTTTCTGAATCTGGTTGACCTTTGTCCGCCCCTGTGATCCAATAGTTCCTTCAAAAATTGCGGAGGTTCTTTCACCGGAGGTAATATAACTTGACAGCATATCGAGAATTTCGGATTGCATGTTTGCTTGCTCTTATCGTTTCTTTCCTCATACCATACAATTGCCCCGCAGTCGGAACATATTCGGTCGGGTGGTCCAAAATAGAATATTTCGTCATCATGATTTCCTATTAAAATATCAAAAAATATGTTATTTCCTACCTGGGTTCGGTGTTTTACATTATATTAAGATTAAAAGATAAATTTATTGTTTTTACAGGTACAATCTTCTTTTTTTTGAACATTCATTAACGAACCTTTTTGCGTAGCCATTTGAATTTCCTTTTCGTCATCATTGACTGTTTGGTATGTATTCGTCTGTGTTGAGTAATCTCCTTGCGATTTTGTTTTACTTGTAACCATGCCATTAGCGTTAACAATTTGATGAGAAAATATGTGATTGACTGTACCTTGTGTTGTGCCCCTTCTTTTCGCTAATAACGTTATTCTGGACGCCCTTGCCTTTGCTGCATGTTCTCGATTTCTTATTTCTGTTCGTACTGCTTCACCAGAAAATGCAAATGTTATATACATATATTTGAATTTGAATGTGGTATTGCAAATTTCATTTCTAATAGTTACCTTTTGGGGCTGCAATCATCATCGGTTTGTTCTTTTGTCTTTCCAATAGAAACAATCTTCGTTCTTCTCTTCGTTGCTTAGCGCAGTGCTTCTTCGATGTATTCATTATGACTTTGAGAATTTTCTAGCCAGAGCAGAGAGCTTTTCAATATTAGAGTTGTGTGGTTACAGTGGTTAAATGGTGAAATCCTTTTTCTAATGAGGCACCTGTTGGTTATCATTGGTTATATTATATTTTCAAAATTGCACCTTTTGGACATGTGAGAGTTTGATGAGGCACCTGTTGGTCATCAATGGTTATGATATCAAAATTGCACCTTTTGAACATAAAAGAGTTTGTAACTGTTGGTGGTCAATGGTTATGTTATCCCTATGTGAAATTTGCATCTGTTGGACGTTTGAGAGTTTTGGTGGTAGGGAGTTAATTATTTTTACCGCATAAAATTCATCGTGATCATTTAAAGATTACAAAAAGGACTGATTTTATAATAACATATTAATCCAGGAAAATTCTATAATTTGATTATGTTGCACCGGATATGTCAAATCGACCAAAATTCACATTAGATGCAGTTTGTGAATGAGTTTTTTTGCCGGGAATTTTATTAGAAAATTCTATAATCTGATAAAATTCTATAATTCGATATATCTTCTCACCAAAATTAAATAAATGGTGATTTTTAATTACTTTAATTTGTGTTCTCTATGTCCTTAAACATCTACTGGTCAATTTGTAGACAATAGTATTTGTTATATTATTACGTAAAATGTTTCAAGATAGCTTATATAATTTGAGCAGACTTGTGCAGGAGGTGTCTAGATGGTCGTAGATACCGTATTTGTGTTTTTTACGTCTTAAAAATATACCGGTTAATAAACAAAATTGGGTTATTTCAATTACGCTCCTGTTCACCCTTATTCCTGGATAAACATTACATGTTTTCTCCCAATTTAAGAAGACGTGGATCAATTAATTTTCCCAATATTTACTTGTGCAGGCGTCTTGATGCTTGTAGACACTGTTTTTTGGCTGCCTTCATGCTTAGGGATTTACTTGGTAAGCAGTTTATGTCTCCCTAAAAATGTATGTCTATGGTAAGAAATAATGAGCAAAATGGTTTTTTCTATTTCGGCATTTGTAATAATTAACTGCAACCGATATAATTATTTTATAGTTACAAATTACACGGTATAATTAGTTCCAAACATTATTTATAAACTTAATACATAAACATAATTATTAGTTTTAATGCTTAAAAAAAACATATTTAAATGCAACTGCTATGTTTTTATCCTTGCAACTCTGACGGTCAATTGTATTTCTGCAGCGTTCATGAGAGTTTCATTATCCTATCCCTGCAATTAAAGATTTCGTGTTGTAAGTGTTTATGTACAAATATTCATATAGGTGTGAGTTATGTATGCTTAATATCTCAAATAGATCACCTCGATGATGAGGGATTTGCGTCTCTTTTTGGATTGATATCCCTTATTTTCCTCTTCCGCATGTTTGGCGGGTGCCTTTCCCTTCCTTTTTTTGGTTGATTGAACGGTGCTTTGGTTCCGCTGTTCCACATGCATGCCATTAGATCCCTCGTTTGCCTGCACAAACATTACTGTTGTTTTAATGGTTTCTTTTGGTGATAGATGATACTTTTATCGATATTAAATATAATGTACCTTGTTGTTTTCGATATCCATCCGTTTACGTTGTTCGGGAACTTGGGGTCAAAACCTTTTGCACCGTGAAAGTAAGGTTTCCTTGTTGAATACTATGTTGATTTATTTTGACTTTAAATGATTTTTCCAAGTTTACGGATGTTCCAATGCAATGACCACCTTCTCAAAACCATCTCTCCGCATTGGGTAAAGGATTAATCGGTGTTGTACCGTAATTAAGAGTATTAAATTGATTGTGTTTGAATATACCTCTTGGAGCTCCAACATTTCGATGCGTCATAATGAATTAACTTATTCACCTCCTCCCGAAAACTACGAAAGTAGCGCCATGACTTCCATCGGTAACTTCCATCTCCAATCTATACCTTGGGACCGCCTCGACTACGGCATCACATGGTTGGCATGTTGCTGTTTTGTTGTTCAATATAACTTTCTTCTTACACTCCTCACATGCCATGTAATACCATCGTTTTTGATTAATTATGTTGGTGATGGTAGCGGTACACGTAAATATGGAGTCCTGTTGCATGCACATTACTGTTGTAAACATGTGGAGTGTAGTGTATGTTTAATGTATAATGTAGAAAATGTTCAAAAATTACCTGCATCGCTGTTTCCCTGGATTTTTTTATCAATTCTGATATAGAAACTTGAACTTTTGATGCCTCGTCTTCTATCTTGATTTCTCTTCTAAATGGTGTACTTGTCATACAACTGTCGGGTTTTAAAGTAGAAGAGTGGATCAAGAACTTGAGAAATTAAAGAGTGGTTTGATGGGTACCATGATGTTTGTTTTAATATAGAATTTACAATCTAACCTGTTTTTGAAATGTTGTACTTCTGGTGATTCAAAATTGATGTGAAGTCTAGTTGCATTTGTTGATCCCACAGAGTAAGAAGTACCAAATTTTCTCAAACATGCTGATGTTATGATTATAATTACCGTTGTTTCAGAATCACCTACAATTTTGTCACTGACTTGTTCAGAAGCATTACCAAACAGCGAGACCCGCATAGACATTCCCCTACCAAAAATAAGTGAGTACCCATATTTACTATATTGAATTAGTCCATTTGAATCTGTTTATATGTTAGCATTAGTGAAATTGTTACCTTGCGTTTTCTATAGTCAGTTCGGTCAGAGTAGTCTCGTGTCCATCTTTTCTTAAAAATTGTTTCTTCTTACCCAAAGATTGTTAGTCCGCCAATAACATCGCCAAGTTTTGATTAGTAAGAATGAGTAATTGTTCATATAACGACATATTTTTTGAGACAAATAAATGTAGATTTACCTATCAGATGTTTGTTGTTTTCAGTGAACTTTGCTTTAGCATCTTCAAACTCCATGAAAGTGAACTTGAATTTTGGTATACCCGACAATTTATCGTTAGCTTTCTTGCAAATAGTATCGCATTTCCAAAACATTTTATGTTCATTCTCCACGGGACGATGAAATCCTAGAGGTTCTCCAATGTCAAAGTTCTCTATGTAAAACACTCCCCCTTCTGTTAGTTTTGGCCCATGGATAGAAATATAGTCTTTTGGGATGCTTGCATGTATCTGATCTCCCTATGAAAAGTTCAATATGAGGTTAATGTATATTTATGTTTTGTGGTAGATACGGAGTTTTAATTGCGGTTAATCGGACGCATATTGATTTAATATTTTAATTTACCTTTTCATCGATGAGTGTGATATCCAGGCTTCGTACTTCATGTGTGTTGAAATCTGTGTTTTCCCACTTTTTTAGAACACGCGATTTTATTTTCGATTTGGTCCCTCTGTTAAGTTCCCTGATGGGACTGCAATTGCCTTTTTCCATAATACCTGCACCACAGATGATTGATGTGATGTTTAATATTGTAGCCTTGCAGAAGATTGTCAAGATTGTTGACTTTAACACTTGAAATATAGAGTACCCACCTTGACGCTTGAAAGTCAGAATAATTCAGATAACCTGTGTCAGGTGGATTCAGGGTATTTATAATAAATATTTGGGGCATGTTTTGAAAAGATGTGACTTTTTGGTAAAAGATGTGACTTTCTGGTAATGATTCTAAAGGTTGCGTCTTCTTATCTCTTTTTTGGTGGCTTAAAAACTCTTATGAAAAGATGCTATGTTAAAAGTATTTTTCAATGATGACTGTTGAACGGTAAATATTGAAAATACTGCAGTTACCAACAATTTAGATTTCAGTTATCTCATAATGAATGTGCTTGTAACCGTTTTGACTTAAATTCTTGTTTGACGTAACTGTTCCATGTATGAAATTGATTTGTTACCTAAAATTTTGCTTTCATCAAGGATATTCTATAATTTCATATTGGGATTAACTAATCCCTTCTTTTACTCTAAAAGCTATACCAAATAGTAGAGTTTTGTGGGGCCTGAAAGATCTATCATGGTGCATAATAATGTGCGAGGGGTTTTGGAATGTATGTATGCTCCACACTTACAATCACAGAATAATGTACGATTAGTTGCAGTTTTATGCTCTATAGGAGTTTTTCGGATACATTATATCTTAGGTCATTCCAAAGATTTGTCTAAAATAATAACTATAACGAATCGATACAGTGGTTTGAATATATATTATATATATTTTTTTATGTTCTTTGTCATTATGTCTGATAACGGCTTGAAAAATAAATTATGTCTGATACTTAAATATGTTGGTGACCATTATGGTCATCTTATTAACAATTACAATAGTCTGAATATAAATAATATAGTAAATGTTGCTGCCATAAACAGTTAACTCCATTGTAGCCATCTTTTCATTTGGAATGTCCACGATCGGGTTCTTTTCTTACGTCGAATAATCTTCGTTCATAGAACACCTTTCAGAAGTTTGATGAACATGGAAAACTCGTCCTTTTCAAGGCATTTTTATTGTGAAATTCGGCTACTTTATATATATCATGATTCTTGTCTGATAACGGCTTGAAAAATAAATTATGTCTGATACTTAAATATGTTGGTGACCATTATGGTCATCTTATTAACAATTACAATAGTCTGAATATAAATAATATAGTAAATGTTGCTGCCATAAACAGTTAACTCCATTGTAGCCATCTTTTCATTTGGAATGTCCACGACCGGTTCTTTTCTTACGTCGAATAATCTTCGTTCATAGAACACCTTTCAGAAGTTTGATGAACATGGAAAACTCGTCCTTTTCAAGGCATTTTTATTGTGAAATTCGGCTACTTTATATATATCATGATTCTTGCTTGCTGGGGTTTCCTTAGAGGTTTCTGAAATTGCAGTTGGTATTGGAGTTTGTAAAACTTGAGAAACACTTCCATTAGATTTTGTAGTTTCTGAAACTGCCGTTCTTATTGGAGCATCTGTGACCTGTATAACATCTGCGTTGAATAGAACTCAATGTTAGTTAATATAATAAATTCTTCCTCATGAGATTGTCTATCATAAGGGATGTTACCTGGGTGCAAATTATTGAAGACCTCTTTGTATACAATATTTTGTGTGAAACCGAATGGTTGTTTATCTCTTTTTTTTCCCAGAATCTTCAAACCTTCTCTCGATGCCGTTCTAGAAGCGTCCATATATAACTGTCCATGAGTAAAAATTGGTGTCGGCAAATAGATGCCCACATCTTTGTAGGGTCCGACCTTGGCTCTTGTTGATTGTCATAGCAAAACATACTTTTACAGGGAATTGCTTTCTTCTTAATAAGAAAGGTAAGTTTGCACCAGCAGGGTACAATACCATCCTTGGGATGTACACATGTAAGCCAATGCGGTTCCCTGTTATGATTTGTGCTCAATAGCCTTTCTTCCAATTTGTTTTACAATTAACCGTGTTCCGTTACAAAGACCCATGCTTTCATTTATGTTCTGCAGAGCATACTTTGGAACTCCAATTTTAAGTTGCAAGTGGTGGTCCTGGAATTAGGAAATTGCAGAGAATTCAGAAATCGGTAGGGTAAAGAACATCTTGATGTTGAATGGATCCTGTCATTGGAGTAATCTTTGTCTGAACTCAACAAATGATGTGTTTCTCCCGGGAATGTCGAAAGACTGTGGTGATTAATTTCATCCACACTATCTTTGGTGGTTGCGAATATACATCTTTCACTTAAGTACTCTGCATCTCCATATTTGTCGAGCATGCTTGAATATATGATGGAGACAATTTGTTTCACGCAATCCTCATCTGGAACGATTAGGTACTCATCGGGTATTCTGATCCAATTTTGGTCTTTCATATCGGTAAGTGCAATTGCTGGAAGATTTTCATTTCCAAGATTTAGTACCCATTTACCGAATTCTTCTTGTTTTTCGTTGCAGAGGAAACTCGGAAATTAGGCGCATATTCTCATCCAGTGAAGATTCTGAAATCTCTCCACAAATTCGATGTATTTATCGATGCTTCAACATCATTTTCCTGGTTCCTTCAGAGTCAACGGTAATATCCGCCTAAAATCTCCACCAAGACTATAACTTTTCCTCCGAATACCTTTATCGGATTGTGCATGAGATCCCCGAATGTCCTATCCAAGTGCTTGAAAGCATGTTTGTGTATCATAGTCGCTTCATCCCATATTATTAGATCAACCTTACACATCATCTTTGCCCAATATGTTCCTTTTCGTATGCCACAAACAGAGTCTTTATCAAGTTGTAAGGTTATTTTGAACAATGAATGTCTTTGTCCTCCCTCCAGCACAATGAGAGTGATGCTATTTCGATGAAGCCACTTTGTTAAAACATATTTCGACCTCGATCTTAATCCGGTTGCCAACACATTGAGCAGATGTGTTTTTCCGACCCACTACTTCCATAGACGAAAAATGCTCCTCCTTTTTGGATTCGATTGCCTCTTTTACAGCCCTAAAGATGTTTCTTTGTTGGATGTTCAAACCATTGTAAAGCCATAAGAAATCTTCGTAAAGTTGTGTTGTGTTGTAGACTGGCTCTTCATGGATGATTCCTTTTTCATTTTTTGGTCGAACTGGGTAAGGAAGCATCGGGAATTCTTTGAGAGACTGTTGATCGGGCTCATTGATTTCTCTATTTCTAATAAAACAAAGTTTTCGAGTTGTTCATCATCGATTTCAAGATCTTCATTACCTGTTTGTTTTGTTTGTTCATGCAGAATATCCTGAGATAGTAGTCTCCAATGTGTGCTCCACATTTCCGATGGGTTTTTGATTTCGCAGAACAATATCAGTGTGATGAACATTTCACGTAGGGACTTGCTGCACCCCCAAGAACTTGCCTCTTCAATCACTTCTCGCCATTCCTGGTCGTCTTCCATTTTTCTAAGATTTGGGAATGCAAACTGAGGTTTCTGTTTCTGTAGTGAAGGTGGTTGGTCTATGTATTTAAATTTCGTGAGGAACTATAAAATTAGAGATGGTGATTTGTATCTTAAGGGTTGCGACTATATTTGTATTGTTTGTGACTTGCGACTTTTTGTTGATCCGGTAAGCCCTAATATGAAGAGGCACGTTTTGTATTTACCTGGTTTCTTTTTCTCGTGCAAAAGTAACCCTTCAATTTGCCCAATGGTAAGCGGCCAAGTAAGTTGTGCCTGTTAGAGTGACTGGCCAATCAGAAGTCGATGACAGGGAAAGTTAATGCTGATGTGGCTGCACCAGATTCAAGTTTAATTGTGAGGGCGACATGTGGCGTTTTGGGGGTCCCTTATTATAAAGAAAGATATGGAAACCAGGATCTGCATACCTCAGAATCATTAATCGAAGTCTCTATCTGAAAAATATCCATTGTCACTCGGGTAAATATAACTCTGCCGCCGAGATAGAGGAAATTATGTTAGGTGTTAAATCCTACTACAAAAACTGTTAGAGGAGCAAGGATGACTCTGTATTTATAGCTTCCTCGGTTTGTGAAACTTGCCAAATATGTTACTTTGTGAAATTTCCATTAGGCGGCCTCTTCGAATAGCTTCCTCGGAGTAGTTACGCCTATGGTGTGTTTGGAAGTTATGGTCGTGGCGGTTTGCGGTAGCATGCGTGGTTGTTGGTGGCAGGTCTTAACTTCGTGTATTTTTGCTCCTTCCTTTGTGAATTTTGTATAGACCTGTAAAGGATTTGAATCGAATTGTATTGTATGCCTGACAGGATATCAAAGGCAAGATGATATCGTACTCTTCTGCCAATGATTCTTCATCCAAACGAATCCAGTACTCTGAGCGTTTCTATAATAATCGTATCAGGCATAATACCAATGAAAGTCCCGCCTGGACGAAGCAAGGCAGATAACAACATAATATCCAACCCTTGCCTTTGTCCCACTTGATCAAAAGTCCATAGCGCTTTTTCTTACCTTTGGCTTAGCCAAAAACCCTAATTGTAGCTAAGCCAAGGTGCACACCTATATTAGGGTTCAGAACTTCTAGGGTTCTCTATTTTCCTCTGGATTGTTACTCTTGATATTGGGAGGTGCAGCTAGCTTTTGATTGTTCAAATTACAGAGATGGGAAGGTCAAAAATAAATGGTCGGACGAGAAGGTCAAAAATAAATTATGGCCGATCAAAAAAAAGAAGCAGGGGAAAGTCTGGTGACACCGTTACTGATAAATGCTTTGGGGAAGGTTCAACCACTGATGCCAGTATTTATGATAATCAAGAAGAAGTGTCAGGGCTCAATTTAATTCATACAGATGAATCTATATCTGCAAAACAATATTATCGTCGATCACAAATACATCATTATTGCCTTTCTCGCTTTTATTATCGCCTTTTTTCGTCGATCACAAAGAAGAAGCAGGGTAAAGTCTGGTGACACCGTTACTGATAAATGCTTTAATTCCAGTACTTCTCACAATATTTCTGAAGAAGAAGAAGGTCCAACAGCTAATGCCAGTATTTCTGATAATCGAGAAGAAGATGGCAACTTTCCATGAGAGCTCAGTGAGACTCATACAGATGAATTCGAATCTGACAATCATACTGACATTGATGTTGACAGTGATGATGCTGTTGAAGAATTGGAAAAACATTTGGAATTGGAAAAAGAGATCTTTTGGAAAGAGAAAATAACTGAGGAGCCTGAGTGGGATGTTTGCAATAAATTATATCGTAAGACAAGGAATGAGCAGCAGCCTTTGTTAATTTCTAGGCTTGGAATGGCAAAACTGGATGTTGATGGGATATATTATGTTCACATATATGTTTATTATCGTAAGAGGAGAGACGACGGGGGGATATGGAATTATTTTACGTAACCATTCCAGAAAACCTATAGTTGCTTGCTATGGGTATTCTAAAGGAAACTCATATCTTTATTACCTTCTGGAGGGAATGAGGAGAGGCTTAGAGATTTCTATAGAACGGGGTCTTGCCGAAGTTTATTTCACAATCAATTCAAAAAGAGTTGTCAGTTTATTTAACCATCTTTTCAGTGATCGCCCCATGCTAAGTAGCGTCTGTCACGATGATGCTGTTATTTGCAAGAGGTGTTTGAGAAGTCAGATGTCTTTGAGTAGAGAAAAATTCAAGCCACTGTTTCCAGTTATCGAAGCTAACATAAAGCTGCAATATGAAATCGACTTCAAATATGAATTGTCTGGCTGTGGTGAAGGACGCAGTGAGGCTGTGTAGAAAATCTGATATCAAAGACTTGAAACAAAACAGAACTAAACTCAAACAAACTCTCTTCAAATTGATATTCGACTCATGGCTCAACAGCCTATTTATATGATTAACAAACTTGACTCTCAAGCAAAAAGACTTTCCTAACATAATCAAACTCTAACAAAGAAAACTTCTAGACAATTCTTACGTAAACAAACTCTTAAAACCAGTAATACTTGCAACTCAAGTAAACTTCTAAATACCGTACCACGCGTCAACAATACTTGTTGATCCATCCACTTCATGTCAACTCTCATAGTTGATCCATACTACTGTATCAACAACTCTTGTTGATCCCTTCTGTTTTCTTTATAGTATCTTGGTTTATTCTTCAACATCCTCCCTTAAACCAAGATACTCTTTGCTAATCATTCCCAACTTTCCTCGCAAGTAAATGAAAGTGTTAGACTTCAAAGACTTGGTGAAAATATCAGCCACTTGCTCTTCACTTTCAACAAACTCTACAACTATTTCTTTATTGTTGACAAGCTCTCTAATGTAATGATACTTAATATCAATGTGTTTGCTTCTCCCATGAAATACAGGGTTCTTAGTTAGTGATATTGTCGACTTATTATCACAAACTATTGTTGTTGGTGTCTTCTGTTCTTGAAACAAAGACTTCAACATCATTCTTAACCATACAGCTTGTGTAGCACAGTTGCTAGCAGCTATATACTCAGCTTCTGTTGTAGATAATGCAACAACTTGTTGCTTCTTAGATGACCAAGAGAAAAATCCAGTACCCAACTGAAATCCATAACCTGATGTACTTTTTCTTCCTTCTGTATCTCCAGCCCAATCACTATCAGTGAAACCAACCAGCTTTGGATCTTCTGAGATAGTATAAAGTATTCCCATGCTTGTTGTTCCTTTTACATACTTCAGAATACGTTTTGCAGCTTGTAAATGTGATTGTCTAGGAGCTTCCATGAACCTACTAACCAAACCAACTGCATACATGATGTCAGGTCTTGTAGCAGTCAAATATCTTAAACATCCAACAAGACCTTTAAAATCTGTTGAATTCACAAGCTCTCCTGATCCATCTTTTGTCAACTTCAATCTTTCTTCTATTGGTGTTAAGATTGGATTACAATTATCCATCTTGAAACGCTTCAAAATTCCTTCAGCATACCTTTGTTGATTAATAAAAATTCCTCTTTCAGTTTGTTGTACTTCAATACCAAGAAAATATGACATCAAACCAAGATCTGTCATCTCAAACTCCTTCACCATATCCTCCCTGAATTCCTTAATCATCTCATTACTATTTCCAGTAAATATGAGATCATCCACATACAGACACACAATGATATGATTGCCAGCACCATCATTTTTCAAATACAAAGTATGCTCATGTGGACATCTTGTAAAACCCTTCTTGAGAAAATAAGAATCTATTCTTGTATACCATGCTCTTGGTGCTTGTTTCAAACCATACAAAGCTTTGTTTAGCTTGTATACTTCATTCTCCTTCCCCTCCATAATGTAGCCAGCTGGTTGCTCTACATAAACTTCTTCTTCCAATACTCCATTCAAGAATGCTGACTTCACATCCATCTGAAATATCTTCCATTGCTTTTGTGCAGCTAAAGCAATGATCATCCTTACTGTATCAAGTCTTGCAACTGGTGCAAACACTTCTGAGTAATCTATTCCTCTTCTTTGTCTATATCCCTTAGCAACTAACCTTGCTTTCCTTCTCTCTATTTCTCCATTTGCCTTATATTTTGTTTTATAAACCCACTTAACACCAATGGGTTTCTTTCCTGGTGGAAGTTCTGTTAACTCCCATGTATTATTCTTCTCAATTGACTTCAGTTCTTCATTCATGGCTTGAATCCAACCTTGTTCTTTAGATGCTTCTTCATAAGCTACAGGATCACAATCTCCAAATAATGCAAAGTTCACAACATCATCATCATCTTCATCATCTCTTGTTAAAACATAATCATTCAACCTAGCAGGTATGACATATTTTCTTCTTGGTCTTGTAGTTTCTTGTTGTTGTACTACTTCTGTTCTTGCTTCTTCATGTTGTTCTTCCACATTGTCTTGAGCTTGCACTTCTTCTTCAACTACAATTGGAACTGTTACGACAGCAGCTGGTGGATCAACATTTCTAGTTGATTCAACATCATGTGGATCAACATCCCTTGTTGATCCATTGTTATGAGGATCAACACTGGTTGTTGATCCATTATTCCAATTCCATTGTGAATCTTCATCAAATATAACATCTCTACTTATAACTATCTTTCTAGTTTCTGGATTATATAACTTGTATCCTTTAGTCACTGAACTGTAACCAACAAGAATACATTTTTCACTCTTATCATCCAGCTTCTTTCTCAATTCTTTTGGCACATGTGCATATGCAATGCACCCAAAAATTCTCAGATGTCTTACACTTGGTCTTACTCCTCTCCATGCTTCTTCTGGTGTTTTGTTGTTCAGACTATTTGTAGGACATCTGTTGAGTAAATACACAGCTGTGTCAACTGCATAACCCCAAAAACTTTTTGGTAAATCTTTTGTTCTTCTTATTGTTCTTGCCATCTCCATTATGGTTCTATTCTTCCTCTCTGCAACTCCATTCTGTTGTGGTGTATATCTTGTTGTTAGCTGATGTTGAATGCCATGCTCTTCCATAAAAGTGTCAACAACAGTGTACTCAGTTCCTCTATCAGTTCTCAAAATTTTGATACTCTTACCAATTTGTTTCTCAGCATAAGCTTTGAAACTTCTAAAAGCATGAAAAGCATCACTTTTTTGTTTAAGCAAATATACCCATGCTTTCCTACTAAAATCATCAATGAAAGTTATGAAATAATTATTACCTCCATGTGAAGTTACTTCAATAGGACCACACAAATCACTATGAACAATCTCCAATTGTTGATCAGCTCTTCTAGCTTTGTTGACTGGGAATGGTTCTCTGTGTTGCTTGCCAAATATGCAATTTTCACATCTTGTTTCTGGAAGTTCAATGAAAGGTAATCCAGATACCATCTCTTTCTTTGCTAAGGTTAGTAAACTATTGAAGTTCACATGCCCCATTCTCTTGTGCCACAACCAAGTATCATTATGAACATGACTACTATAACATCTTTCCTTTTGATACTGAATATTCAAAGGAAACAATCTATTCTTAGTCATTTGCACTCTTGTAATAAGTCTTCTAAAACGATCTTTAATTGTACAAACACCATTGAAAATGCTCATAGAATAACCTCTTTCAGATAATTGACCCATACTCAAAAGATTTTGATGCAAACCTGGTACATAAAACACATCCATAATATATGTTTTTGCACCATTCTTCAGAACTATTCCAATCCTTCATTTTCCCATAACTGGAATTGTAGAATTGTTTCCAAACTTCACAGTTGAACGTACTGATTCATCAAGATTATCAAACAAATCTTTTCTTCCACACATATGATTACTGCAACCAGTATCTAGATACCACCTATGTTGAGGCTGTTCTTCAGGTGTATGACAAGCCAACAACATATTTTCAGCTTTCTTTTCTTCTTCATCTTCTTCTTGACTTTCTGCTAAATTTGCTTTGAAATTTGCTTTGTAGTTATTAGCAACTGTCTTCCTTGGTTTTGAACACTCAGTAGCAATGTGTCCAAAGTCTCCACAATTATAACATTGAATTTTGCTTCTATCCATTGGTTTTCTTCCCTGATAGCCTCCATTGTTATATCTTCCTTGAAAACCTCCAGTGTTAGATTTTCCTTGATTGCCTTTCCAGCTAACTTGACTCTGAAGAGCCTCTTCAACTTGTTTTGCAGCAGTTGTTTTCTCTAACAGTCTTTGTTCATAAGCTTGTAATGAACCCAACAACTCATTAAGAGTCATAGTTGCAACTGTGTTGCATTCTTCTATAGCAGTAACCTTTGATTCAAACTTCTCAGGTAGGCTTCTTAAAATCTTCTCCACAATTGTTGAATCTTCTACAGTATCACCATTGGCTTTCATCTCATTAACAAGTTTCAGTGTCTTTGAGAAAAACTCTGAAATTGTTTCAGTTGTCTCCATCTGTAATAATTCATATTTTCTTTTCAGGGTTTGTAATCTAACCTTCTTGACCTTGTCAGATCCTGTGTAATAGCTTATCAAACCATCCCAAGCTCTTTTAACTTCTTTGATGTAGATAACTCTATCCATGAGAGATTCATGAATACCCTGATGAAGAATATATGTAGCTTTAGAATTTTTCTTTCTGTTTTCAGTTAACAGAGTTTGCGCAGCTCCTTCAAGTACAACTCCTTCTGCTGGTTCTACATAACCATCTTTTACAATATCCCATACTTCTTGGAATATGAAAATATTCTCCATCTGCAACCTCCAGTGTTCAAAGTTTTTACCTTCAAACACCGGAACCTTAATTGAACTTAAACTTGTCATCTTCTTCAAATCAACAACGCATACCCACAGCCCTAGAACCTGATACCAGTGCTCTGATACCAGATGTAGAAAATCTGATATCAAAGACTTGAAACAAAACAGAACTAAACTCAAACAAACTCTCTTCAAATTGATATTCGACTCATGGCTCAACAGCCTATTTATATGATTAACAAACTTGACTCTCAAGCAAAAAGACTTTCCTAACATAATCAAACTCTAACAAAGAAAACTTCTAGACAATTCTTACGTAAACAAACTCTTAAAACCAGTAATACTTGCAACTCAAGTAAACTTCTAAATACCCACCACGCGTCAACAATACTTGTTGATCCATCCACTTCATGTCAACTCTCATAGTTGATCCATACTACTGTATCAACAACTCTTGTTGATCCCTTCTGTTTTCTTTATAGTATCTTGGTTTATTCTTCAACAGGCTGCATATTATCTGGCAGAACGGGGAGC
>JAJJWW010007551.1:0-16008 GCA_023531295.1 Papaver armeniacum
TGTAGTTCTCCATATCATCCTCTTCAGGGTGATTTGAGACTGACATGGAATCAAGAGTAACTTGCTGATAATGCTCAAAGGAATTAATCGAAGAAGTCCGATGTTTCTTATTAGAATCACAAATGCAAGTGATAGCAACCTCTTGTATTAAATTAAACAGTTGACATTCCAGATCTTCAATCTTTTTAATCAAGGCTTCCTTTTCTAGTTGAAACACTTCTAGAGAAGTAAGGTTGTCCATCGTGGAATAATCAGGACTGTTAGGAGGACAAGTGTGATTATCAGCAAAGAGATTAAGAGAACTTTCACAGATATCAACTTCAGGACAGCAGTCAAGAGTAGCCATCCATGCTTTAGTTAACTCACTTAACTCCCCATCAGAACTTTTGGAAGTATCATGGACACCTTCATAGCACTTAGAACAAGTTTCATTATCATAACTTTCCTGAACTTTTCTATTCCTTTTATTGATTGACTGAGCTTTCTTTTGAGACTTTCTTTTACTCTGTCTAAGAGTTTTCTTGAGCTGTTGTACAAACAGTGACAAAATTGAATTAAAGCAATTCTCATTCCATGTATCAATCAATTTAGGATGTCGAGACTTTTTATCAGATGTAGCAATATGGTTGCTAAACAAGTGACGTTTTTCTCTTTGACTAAGTTCAAGATCGAAAATCTTAAGCTTTCCAACAAGAGTATATCTGGAAAGTGTATCAAGGTTATTTTCCTCAACGATGGCATGCTTCTTAGAGTCGTATCTAGATGGCAGCGATCTGAGAATTTTCATCACAGTATCCTTTTCAGGAATAGTGTTACCCAATGCAAAAGATGCATTAGCAATTTCAGACACTTTGTGATTAAACTCATCAAATGAATCGTCATCTGCCATACAAAGGTTTTCCCAATCGGAATTTAGGTTTTGAAGCATGGCTTCCTTTTCACTGGTATTCCCTTCAAATACGTTTTCTAAAATATCCCAAGCATCTTTAGACCGGGTGCACCTAGTCACATGGTGTTGAAGATCTGGGGTAATGGCATGAATGATTGCATTCAAACCGTCGAAATTTTGCTTTGCAGCAAGAATCTCAGCAGGGTCATATGCACCAATATCCTTTGGAACGGTCGCATCTCCTACTACAACAACGAGAGCATCATAGCCATTAACTACATAAACCCAAGATTGAAAATCACGCGCTTGAAGAAAGGCACACATATCAATTTTCTACCATAAGTAATTTGAGCCATCGAAGACTGATGGTACGTTTATAGAGATAACACCTCTTTCCATATCAGATCGCTACAAACACAGACTTATAAGGTCTTAACGTGTTTGTCTGCTCAGATACCGATTGAAAATGCGGGGGTACAACAACCACACCTAACAATTCTTTTGGAAATTTGAGAGGACTTACTCTAATATACTTTCTAGAGAATCAACTAGACAGTCAGACTCAATCTAGAGAAAAGTATATACAAGAGTTTATATCTAACTCTTAATTCGATCTACAATCAGCAAATAGAAATTTGCGAGCCCGATTGAATATAAGAGAAGTAATTTGAACGGTGCCAAAGATCAATGTTCAAGGATCAATCAATTTCAATCAACAACCAAATGTTGGATTTCCTAATTGATAGATACAACACACAACCTGTGATATTTCAATTATATAACAAAATATAATGCGGAAAAGAAATAATACAGACACCAGAATTTTGTTAACGAGGAAAACCGAAAATGCAGGAAAACCCTGGAACCTAGTCCAGCTTTGAACACCGTACTGTATTAAGCCGCTACAGACACTAGCCTACTACCAATGAACTTCGGAATGGACTGTAGTTGAACCCTAATCAATCTCACACTGATTCAAGGAACAATTGCATTCCTTACGTTTCTAATCCCAACAGGATACTACGCACTTGATTCCCTTAGGTGATCTCACCCACAACCAAGAGTTGCTATGACCCAAAGTCGAAGACTTGATAAACAAATTTGTCTCACACAGAAAAGTCTATTGGAATAGATAAATCTGTCTCCCACAGAAATACCTATGAGTTTTGTTCCGTCTTTTGATAAATCAAGGTAAACATGAACCAATTGATAAATCGGTCTTATATTCGCGAAGAACATCCTAGGATTATCAATCACCTCACAATAATCTTAATCGATTAACGAAACAAGATATTGTGGAATCACAAACGATGAGACGAAGGTGTTTGTGACTATTTTTCTATCTTGCCTATCAGAGATATAAATCTCAAGACAATCTTACGATTGCACTCAATAACGATAGAAACAACAAGAAAATATTTGAGTCTGGCTTCACAATCCCAATGAAGTCTTTAAGTCGTTAACCTACATGGTCTCATGAGAAACCTAAGGTTAAAGGGGAATCGACTCTAGCTATTCAACTAGTAACACACAGAAGTGTGGGGATTAGGTTTCCCAGTTGCTAGAGTTCTCCTTTATATAGTTTTCGAATCAGGGTTTGCAATCTAAGTTACCTTAGTAACAAAGCATTCAATAATCACTGTTACATGAAAAACCTGACTTAACCAAGCTAATATCTTTCAACCGTTAGATCGAAATTAGCTTGTTACACACAAATAAAATGTACCCTCATTTAGGTTTATATAACCGTACCTAAATGTGTACACCATGTTGGCTCAACAATAGTTAACCTAAGTTAGCCATATGATCACTCTCATATCAACCTTGTTCATCTTAACCATAACTAGTTCAAATGACTCAAATGAAACTAGTTAAAGAGTTGTTCAATTGCTATATTCTCATAGAATTATACAAGAACACAATTAAAGCAAAATCGGTTTGATTCACTCGAATAAATTCATGAACATTATAGCCACGATTTGCAAAGATTGCATTCCTTATTATATAAATGTTTAAGTTCATGTACATAACCGATTTTAGAACTTTAACCTTCAAGTATGCAAACGTGTACACATACTTGAAATACCGGACCAAGATTGGGTTTCGCGATGACACAAACGATGCGCGTACTTCCAATCCCAGCAGAAATATTCGGACATGAACCTTACGCCAGTATGCGAACGTGTTCGCATACTTTGGTTCTCGTATTTCTCAAGCCAAGAGGTACGCGTACGTGTACGCATACTATGGTTCCCGGACATGGATTACATATGTGCAAGAGTACACAACATGACATATCCAATAATGCTTAAGTGTTCTAAACTCTTATTTCAATCATTGAAACTTTCTTAGAGGATGACAATAGCCGTTTTCACACACTATTAGCATCAAAGCAATTTTCAAGTTATTGAAATAATCATAACGAAACATTCCAAGTCTACACCAAATGATTGTATCACACAAAACATGTAAGATGTTACTCGGCAATTTTCACATGATCATCTTTTGACTTGCATCAAGAATATAAGATGAACTTGGTCGAAGCGAAAGCTTGCCAACACATATTCCGAGAAATATGTAAGCAAGTTAAACTCAGCTCGAAATCTCAAATGTGTATAATAGAAATAATAAGAATATTTAATTCAGCCTTTTCCTCGAGAAGAATCCTTATTTGTGAATCTTTTTCATTAACCTTTCCAATAAGATATTGACTTTGTTTTTCAACCTATTAACCTCGCAAGCCTGAATTCCAGACGACTAAGAATCTCAACACTTTCCCTAGCTGCTTCCATTTTTATTTTTGAATCGGATTCATCAGTAAGATAATAGGGATAACAATTATTAACAATACCCAGATTTATGAGAATCGAAGATTCATCTATTTTAGAGATGAAGGAAGATCCTATCTCATTAGTAGAGTCCATAAAAACAGGTTTTTCAAAAACTGGTGATACGTCAACAAAGATTGCACTCTTTTCAATATATAGATCACTTCAAACAAAGACTTATTAGGTTAACAGTGTTTGGCTTCTCTGACACCAATTGAAAAGGCAAGGGATACCAAATATACCCAACTTTTTTGTTCGGAAACCTGTATAGACAAAACTTAATACAATATCAAGTAGACCAACTGAATAATCCTTGACAATATGTACATAGAAATAATATCCCAACCTCTGCTCAATCAGTATGTATATAGACACAAGGTCCGTGAACCTGAATGTTAAGCAGAGTACTTGGACGATCTCAAAAATAAATATCTAAAATCAATCTAGTTGTATCCAAATAATTCAATTGGAATTCTACCAAGTGATTAAACTTGTTATATATCTTTCAAGATACGAATTTTACAAGAAACTAGTCTCGTAATCGATTAAAATTAAGAGGACGTACCTACTTAGGTTGAATATGTACAAACCTGTATAAATCCAATTATAAAGATAAACAATATAATGCGGAAAAGGAAAAACACAAGACACCAGAAATTTTGTTAACGAGGAAACCGTAATAGTAGAAAAATCCCCGGACCTCGTTCGAATTGAACACAACACTGTATTAAGCCACTATAGACACTAGCATACTATAAACTTCGGACTGGAGTGTAGTCCACCCTCCAAGCGATTCAGTTACAGTCGCGCTCCTTACGTCTCTTGAACCTCTCAAGGTTCTACGCACTTGATTCCCTTAGATGACGTCCTTTACAGCCTAAGAGTTGCTTCATCCGAAATGAATACTTTTGATACCAATATTCCTCTAACAGATAAGCCTATTTGATTTCCGTTTAGATCAAGGTGTGGAAATCTGTTTTTAATATACAAAGCTATCAAACCTCACAAATCAATAACTTATGACTCCCAAAGAGCAGCTTAGATTCTTAACCACCTATCAAGAACAATCTTTGAAAGATCAACTAAGATCAGTGTTTGGATATCTATCTTGAGAAATCACAAAGTCTGGACGAGGAAAACTTTGTGATTACTATCGATATTGCCTGAAAGAGATTACGAGAACCTCGACAACAAAAAAACAAGATCAGTATTCACGAACTATCAAGGTAAAGATTGTCATACCTGGCTTCATGAATCCAAAAAGCGAAGTCTTTTAGTCATAGACTAATAACGTTTCACATAGGAAACCTAGGTCAATAGATGACGACTCTAGAATCAACTAGGAAACACAAAGTGTGAGGGATTGAATTTCCTAGTTGACAGGGATGCTCTATTTATAGTTTTCAAATTAAGAACGGGGTTAGCTTAGAATTCAAGCTAAGATAACTTGAGAATCAAGCAAACACTTTAGTTCTCCAAAATATAATAGAAGAGGATACACATAGGCTCGGTTACGGAACCATGTATACTGACTATTCGGTTTAGCAAGTTAGCCAAATAACTAAAAGCTATATGATGTTCATTTAAACACCTAAGAAATTAGTCATGATTCGCACACATAAGTGGTTAAGTGATCAATGAAGTTGGTACATTCATCATTGTGCGCGGTTCCATCACTATCTGGACCATAACAAAACTTTTCACAGCCTTACATGAGATAACAAAACTTGTAGCTTCTGTGCTTGAACTTCATCAAATTTATTTTGTCGGAATCGTAGTTCTATCATTCATTCTTGACGTGTCCATTCCTAGGATTCCTCTTAAGTGCCTATTAAATAAATTTTATTCAACCTCATGACGACCTTTCCTCATTTTTGTAACCATTTTCTTACGCTCTACTATCTTTACAATATCGGTTTCTTTTTTCTTGCTTTTCAAAAAATTCTTAAAAGTTGTATTCTGGGGTTGATGATTGTGCAACACCTTGAGATGTCTTTCTGTTTATTTTTATTTTTTTAATACATGGGACATCAAGTCTTTCTCTATTTATGTTAACATTAAGATCAAAATAACAATGTGGGAATCCTCTATTGTTGGGAAGATGTTTAGAGCTTGCTTCTGGTGAAAAATAACGAGGCCCATGTTGTTGAGAAATATTTACAGTCTCGTAAGGTAATTCTGTTGGTACTTGATATTTATTCAACAAATCAGGGTTATATCAGTTAAGCTTTCTGAGGATATGGTAATTCTGTTGGTACTTGATATTTATTCAACAAATCAGGGTTATATCAGTTCAACTTTCTGAGGATATGGAAATAGGCTTCGTGCTTGAAACTCGTACAATATTTTCTTTGTCATTCCTCTTGAGTTTTTCATTGTTGCAGTTTGAATATATGTAAATTATTTATTACAACAAACATAACTCGTTTTTCGTCGCTCGTTATTTGACGAGCCATTTGCATCATCAAAGCCGCTCACATGTCTTTGTTGATTGCATTAAAAAGACCTGACAACCTAGAAGCATCATGTTTTTGAATATTCCAAGTTTCCTGACTAAAAAACTTATGATTATTCCCCTACAAAGTATGATGTTGTTGTTGAGCACAATTAATAGAATCAAGCGTAAATGTTACATAAGATCTGCAAATAGCCTTATCTTGTCCAGGACTATCGTGTACCGCAATTTTTCTGTTGAAGTATTTTGTGTATGTGATGAAGAGATTTTTTTTATTATTATTTAGAGATGAAGAGTTTGAGAGTGAAAGTTTGAGTTGAAGGTGAAATTATAAGAAATTTTGGGTGTAGAAGGGGCCATTTTAGAGTTGAAAATGATTGAATTCATAGGGGATGAGATTATAACCGTTCGATGGAACTAGCCGATATCGGCTCAGAGAAGGCCGGTCAGCTCAACTTGATTTGATGGTCGTCTTAACAGGAGACGAGCCTCGGCCTTCCCTAGAAAAAGCGTCTTAATTTTATTTGATCAACTCAACTTTAGATGATGCGCAAACTTTCCAATTTGAGAGTCCGCTCATCCGTTTTGCCCATTTTCCTATTCCATTGTGGAGTGGGAATGAGCAAATTAACTCATTTTCCCACCCCCACTGTATTTGCTCTTAGGAAGGTTCCTATGCATTGGGTAGAAGGCATAGTTTGCCATCTTTGCACCCACTATGGGCATGGAAAAGTGCCAAACATAACTGGCTAAGTGGCAAATATACCACTTATACAGCCTCGGTAGAGTCTCCATCGAGCGATAGAGACTCCATCGCTTACTTGAGCGATCAACTCCAGATAAAGATTTTATCTCTATGTTACTATATATTTACTTATATCTTCTTCTCGGGTACTTTGTGTTATATCTCCCCTCGTATTTTGTGTTATATCTTCTTCTCAGGTATTTTGTGATATATATATACTTATACCTCCCCTGAAAAGATTGATAATTTGCAATACATCCGCTACAGAAATAAAATTAGCAAAAACTCTTCTCATCCTGCCCATTGCAAGTTAGTTGATTCACCAAATATATGGCAAAATCTCATATATGTATTTGCGTTTTATTCGTTCCCGCTCAAACCCATTGTTTGAATGCACTCCCAGTAAGAAACACAATTCTTTTTGCTTTCCCGAATAACTCGTTCTTTGTACGAATTCCCGATTTCTTTGGCTGGATAATTCGCGTGTACCATTAGCCCATTCCATTTGCTCATAAAGAACTGTTTTGTAAAAATATCAGTGGGAATCAATGTTGATCCTTGGTGTGCATTGTCAGTATGACCGCTTATGGTTTGATCATGTGTATACCGTTTCCCATTTCATCAATCTCGAATTGATCTTGTACCTGATCCCTGTCGGGCAAACCAATTTAGCTTGCCTTGATTTAAATTTGTAGGAGGTCTTGCAGTGGTTTGTCTATGAGGCTTTTGGTTGTGTTGTATTATCTGCTCAGGTTGGTTACTATCTTGAAATGGTTAGGGTGCTTAGACAACAATCGAGAGTAGTTGATGGATTTTTATTATATCATGATTTTGTTGTGGGAACTCTCCTTATTATCAATGAGTTACTGTTAGAGCATTGCTCGGTTGAACCCACCAAGCGTTGGTATGTCAATTCGAGATAGCAATAGATTTATTGCTTAACCATTAAACTTTGTAGATAAGACATCGACATAATCGTTTGAATGCTATTGTGATTATGTATGGGTATAAGGTGAAGATTTCATCGTAGGAAACAATGTTTTACATTTGTTTTAAGGAATTAAATTCATGAACTTGTTTTGTGAATCGAAAAGGAAATCGCCGGGCATTATTGGTATTGTTATTCATTGCATATCTTTTGAACTACCAATATGTGTGATTAGTATAACCGCTCATGACTTGTTTATGTTCTTGTTAAAACTATTCACAAAGACCTGACTTTTGTATTGGTATGACTTTTATTAGTGAAACCGATTTTAAGTAATCACCTGAGATGGTATGATCGATTTTGTGTTATTAGTATAACCGACTCTGGGTAAAGGGGAACCGATCCTAGTAAGAGGTGCAACATATCACAAAGGGGAATCAATCCTTGTATGAGGTGCAGCAAGTTTTTAGCATAAAGGGGAACCGATCCTATGGACATGTGCAACACGTTTTTAAGCAAAGGGTAACCGATTCTATGAACATGTGCATCAAGTACAAGTTAGATACCATATATATGTGGGGAACTGATCCTAGTACCTAGTCAACCAAATTTTTGGAAAGCTAGTGTGACTATGCACAGTACTCACATGGAGGTAGAACCGAAACTTGTTTTGGTAGAACAAGTGAAACCCATGATTTGTGATTGAGTGTTCTTGATCAATCACATAGTTCTTGAAAGTCAGATGAACCAATTCTAAACTTGTTTGGAAGTGTGGCAAATCGGTTTCAAGGTTGTAAGTATGAAAGAGGACTTACAAAGTAAGGATGTCGACATACTTTGAACATGTGCAGTAACGCTAATCTTTAATTGTTCAAAGTTATTCCTTAATAGCTAAAGGAAGAAAATCCCGGATCGAATAAAATAAATTGAGAATCTTTTATTTAAGGTTTTTAATTTTATTTTAGGAAAATGAAAATTAGTAATGTGCATTTACTAGTTGGAGATTTTCCAAGAGATTTTTGATCATTATTTGGACAAAGCATTTCCAGGAATTATGGAAACAGAATCTGGAATTTATTGCATATCTTGAGAATATTTTCGGTTTTGGAAATTCCTTGGTGTCCAAACTTCCTTGGTCTATAAATATGAAAGTTTTCATTTCAAGCAAACTAATCCTCGTACAACAAAACTATCTCGTTTGTGCTGCTACTGGTGAAGCCGCCTATTCGGAGAGGAGAGTAACCTAATTAGGAGAAATCTCTTATGGACGCTCAGTTTAAAGTCTTCTTTGGGATTGAGAAGCTCTATTAGTACCGTGTGGGAAACTAGATAATTGCGGTTTATCTTTTGTTTTCGATTGATTTGATTGACTAACGGTGGTTGAACTTTGATTGCACTTAGTTTGTTTATGCTTGAGAATCTTCTCTTATGATATAAGATTCACTCAAACTAGATCAAAGTTTCGACGGGGATCTTTAGACTGTTTGTAGTTCTAAATATGTCTTGTGATAATCCATTGTTGACAGACTCCGTTATGTGCGTGATTGATCACAAGAGATTCAAGTTGATTGTGTGTTGGTGTTTATTGAAGATCTAAGAAGATTTGAAGACAAAGAAGACTTTGAAGATTTCTGATTTGGGATTCATAATCTTTGGTGTGCACAATACTTATTTCGGTAAAAGAGGATCCAACTATAATCGGTTTATCCTTGTGGTAGATTAGATTGATTAGTTGTGTAGATCGACATCAATACAATTATTTGTGATTAAAAGTATTGATTGCAAAATCTTAACAATTACCTTTGGTGGTTGATAATAAGATAAATCTAAGAACCTGACAAAGGAGTTTATTGAGATAAATAGAAGAGCCTTTGTCGAACTCATATCACTTGGTTGAAAAGAGTTTCTACCAAACAGATTTGTTGTTCCTTTACTGTTTGGAATACGAACCAAAGGAATTATTCCAAGACTCCAAGTACGTGACTTATTACAGGTCGGAGGCGTGGGAATACAGACGGAACTAGGTGAACTATAGGTTTAGTTTCTTGGTATTAACTATACGAAGTTGGTTTGATTTTGTATAACGGCTTAATCCTGAGAGTATTCAATTCTGGACAAGTCCCGGGGTTTTTCTGCATTTGCGGTTTCCTCGTTAACAAAATCTTGTTGTGTCATTTACTTCGCAATTATAATTGTTGTTATTATAATTTAAAGTAAATTACACAAACATTAATTCATATTTACTTGATAAGTAATCCTAATGTGTTTGGTTAAGTCCGAACCTTTTATCAAGTAAACATACTTCGTTGTTGTATTGTCTCGATCTCGTATCCATAGATGATCACACGAAGTGTGAACCGATTTGTTGTATTGTCTCGACTCAGTCCATAGACAATCAATTTTGGAGAAAGGACTTATAGGTGGAAAAGTTTTAGATTGAGGTATATTTGGGTACCCTCGTATTTTCAGTTACAACTAGGTATTTGATGTTACCTTTCTTAACTGGTTTCATATACATTTTGGGAAGGCTTAACCATATGATCAGGGAACATATATTCTAACTAATGCTAGCAAGTGTCCTCTATTTTTTGTCAAATCCAAGTCTGATAAGGAGAAAAGTGAATTACATGAACAGAACTATTATTGGAGTTTAGACACTATGGTTTCTTCAGGCTCTCCTTCTCTGAATTCGAAATTTCAGATTATTAGAGTCTTGATAGTTAGTTCAATCTCTATCACTCAAGGATAATAAAACTCAGCATCATAATCACCAATTCGAATCACCATTAAATTCAGAAACACGATCATATGTTATGAATAGTTCGAAGATTTTCAAAGTTATATTATCACAAATTAGAACTAATAGTCTCTTTGTTAAACGTATCTTACATTATGTGTAGCAAACATCACCTTACGGTATTTATCTTAAACCCTGCCCCATCCTTAAATATTAATTTCTCGGCATATACGGATGTTGGGCGGGTGACCCAACGGATCGTCGTTTTATAAGTGGGTATTGCATGCATCTTTCTTGGCCACAACATTATATCTTGGGGTGCTATAAAGCAAAAGAACGTTTCCAAATCCAGCACTGAATCTGAATATCGTGGTTTGGCCACTAATACTGCTGAACTTATGAGGGCGTAATCTCATCCACATGAGCTACGAGCTCCTATTCGCACTCCTATAGTCTTATGGTGTGACAATTTGAGAGCTACATATCTCACTATGAGTCTTATTTTGCAAGCACAAAGCATATCAAAACTGATTACCATTTCGTTTGAGAACGTGTTCAAAAGGGCTTGTTAACTGTGCATTTTGTCTGCTCTAATGATCAGCTTGCTGATATCTTCACTAAAGCTCTCGCTAAAGATCGTTATCTTTCACTTCGTTCCAAGCTGACTTTCTGTGACCATCTCATAGAACGCGGGGGGAGTATTAGAGACTGTCAAACATCCCTCTGTATACAGTCTGTAAACACCTTGGATTAGAGTTTCCTCGTGTCACTTTATTCTGTTTCTGTATTTAAGTTATACTCAGTTATGGTCATCTTGTACAACAACCTGTAACCCGAATAATCATCTATAAATACAATTGTTTGTAGGTTTCTTCTCATCGATTAAGATACCCATAATATCCAAGTCTCAACTGAGAGCTAGAACCCTCTTTGAGATTTCAAGTGCTATTGGAGTCTCGATGAAGGTGGATGACGCAACTTTGAAAAAATAGTTTGGTCACTTTGGTAGAGTTTTACTAGAGATTGATCTTGCTGAACATCTTCATGAAGACATTCTAGTTGAAAGAGATGGTCTCTATTAGTATGAGAAGGTGTCGTTGTTCTGTACTTTTAGTAAATCATTTAGCCATAGTCTTAGGGAAGCAAGAGACTTTCTACTAATGTTACACCATCTACGATGTTAAAAAGAAAAATCAAACATAAAAGATACCAAAGTCAAAGGGAAGAAAGTGAATCTCCAATATGTGCCCAATAAGCAAGATCTGAACAAGGGGAAAGTAAATTCGTAGTATGTCATGGCTATGATGTGACCCCTCTTTATCTATCAACACGTATTCAAAATTAGTTTTTAAACTAAAAATTCTTCATACTATTTCACATATAAAATACAAAATTAGATTTTTCCTAAAAAGTAGCCCCCTCTAAATCCCCTGGAAAAAGAAAAAGAACAGTTACCGATACGTGTTAATAAACTAATAAGGGCTGCATACTTCAAGTATGTGGCTCGACCACATCGTAGCTAATCCCTGCAAAACATGCTAAAGAACTATTCAAGGGAAGCACAAATTTAAATGAAAAATCATCTGGTACTCCTAAAACTACTACTGAAGTAGCTGTTATTGGTGGCATTGTTGAGGAAGTGCAGATGAATGCATATAGGTCAACTTTTCCTCAAACTGATAAATGAAATGACAAAATTAGTGCTTCTGAGCTTTCCTTGGTCGATCAACTCGCATTAACAGATTCTAACAGTAATGTGATTGAAGAATCATCAATGATGTAGTAAATGAGCAAATAGATACCGATGCGTCTAATGATGTTTTAACATCTGCAGTTAACTTTGGTGCTTCTAATGATGTGAGTCTTGGTTATTTAAAGGGAACTCGATGGTCAGATTTTTTTGAGGAGGAAGATGATATTTACTTACAAAGAGGAAGCAACGAACAACTAATGAATCTCAGAAGAAATTAGACATACATGCTATTTCACATCATAGATTTAGTATGTTAGCCATATATAGGATAAAAATGAATATGATGATTATCAAGCATGTTCATCATCGTATGTATGGGAGAACATGATAATAGAAGATACTCCGGATATAGCGACATTAAGTTCTTCCACATCTTATGGTTTTCAGTTTGTGTTGAGTGGTTCTAAAAAGAAAAATGCACCAAAACATGAAATTTATTTGAAACCTCCAAAAATGAACTTTCGGATGAAACGCTTTGGATAAGCTTATAGAAGTCTTCTTTCGTTTTTCGGATCTATTTTTCTATCCTTTTTTTTATTTTCCATTTACTTCTTTCTTCTAGAGGTTCGAGTTCATGTCCCATCCAGTTTTTATTTTATTTTTATTTTTTTCCTTCTTTAACAAATTCTTTAGGTAAAAAAAAAACCATATATAGGACAACATCAAGAAATAAAAATCAACAACATTAAATGTAAAATGACCAAAAAGAAAATAACTGAGCCAATTATTATAGTAGAAGTGGAGTGGAAACTAGTCTAGTCTATAAAAACTTGTTGTGTCCACTTTCACATCCCATTTGTTCTGTAATTTGAAATTAAAATCCTCTCCCAATGAATACTACAATCTCAACTCCAATCTTTCATCTTCTTCTGAAGAATGTTCTAGTACTCTTCGTCACGCTCGAGATGTGTAATCGTACCACTAGTGCGGAAAATCCCCAGGAGAGAGATCATAGTCGAGCCATATTTGTTTTTGGAGATTCCTTGGTTGATGTTGGTAACAATAACTACATTCCTCTTACAGTTGGGAAAAGTAACTACTTCCCTTATGGAATGGATTTTCCTGGCGTCATATCTCCTACCGGACGTTTTACCAATGGAAGAACAGTTGTTGACATCATAGGTAACTAACTAATTAGTTAAGATTATTTTGTTATTTTTCCGGGTTTGTATTGAAAATGAATTTGATTAAGTGATCATCGAGCTAATTGAGCAGGAGAAGAGTTGGGTTTAAAACATTACATTCCTCCTTATCTGGCTCCAACAACAGTTGGGGACGTCGTTCTTCGTGGAGTCAATTATGCATCTGGTGGTGCTGGAATACTTAATGATACAGGCGCTTTCTTGGTACGTAATTGAACTTCAAGTCTTCAACCACTGACTCTTTGATACGCATTAATGTAATCATTTTAGAGGTAATTGGTACTTGAGCAGTATTTGCTAATGCATATAGGGTGGCCGAATCAACATGGATGCACAGCTCGATAACTTTGCTAATACAAGGAACTATATAATCTCGAGTGCTAATGTTGGGGATTCAATGACCTCGGTTAATTCTTCTTCAAAAACACTTTTAGGGAGAGCTCTTTTCGTTGTGGTAATGGGTTCAAATGATTTCATTGGCAACTATTTCTCTCCGGTTCCCTTTGTACCTACGCAAAAATCAATGCCTCTAGAAGTGTTTGTTGAGTCATTGATCTCAAGATTCAGATTGCAACTAACAGTAAGATGAATTAGTCCTTTTCGATTTATTTGTTTTTCGATATACACATATGTAGTGCCACCTAATGTCTAATGAATTTGTTTTCGTGGTCATGTAGAGATTGTATGAAATGGGTGCAAGAAAGATTGCTGTTGCAAATGTCGGACCTGTTGGCTGCACCCCATTAGAAGGAGCTTTGAATCCATCGTATAGGAAGGGTGATTCTTGCATCAGTTTCATTGATAATGCGGTGATTTTATTTAACAAGAAATTAAAGAGCCTACTCCTGGATTTGAACTCAAATCTTGTCGGATCCAAATTTTTACATGCTGATGTCTACAGCATTTTATCTCATCTTATCAGTAACTATCAATCTTACGGTATGTGCAATTGATGATTAGCGTCCGTAACTACTTGATTATAGAGATAAAACAATAACATTTATGTCTGTCTTTTTTTTAACTAGGTTTTGAGAATTACAGTTCTTCATGTTGTAAAATACTTCCAAGAGCTTTTCAAGGTTTGTTACCGTGCAGTCCGACATCAATAGTTTGTAGTAACCGGTCCAAGTATGTGTTTTGGGATATGGCTCATCCAACTGATGCGACTAATGTGATTATTGCAAAGAAGCTGCTCTATGGCGATTCCAAAGCCATATATCCAATGAATATTCGGCAACTCTACTACGCATGAGCAATGAGCCGCTGCTCTCAACAATTATCATAGTGTCAAATCACCATTTTTTGTTGCTAAGAGCTCTTAGGCTCATCTTTAGTTTGATGTGTATGTAATGATTTGTTTTCAGTGGTTTGGTTTGTCATCATTCGCAATAGTTATTACATTAAAAGCAAACCGTGAATGAGTTGCCATTTTGGACTCCTGCAGGGCCATAACTCTATCCTGTCAAGACTAGCCTAAACTGTGATTACAAATTTGAAATTTGAAATTTGAAATTGAATTGAACTGAATACACTGCATTACCAGAATTGCCAATTTGAAATGAAAACACTTCTATTTTTTCTCACTGTTCAGATGATCAAAATGGAAAGAAACTGAATAATGCATGTTATCTTCATTGCATTATTATCCTAGGTTGGTGGATGAACAGTAATTTAAAATAATTCAATGCACCATTTATCTTGCCAACTACTACTTTGTTTTTCAAGCATCAAAGTTCAATCCATTAAGGCGTTGGTGCTATGCTAATTTTGAACTAGTTCATTAAATGAGCAAGAGTACTCTTGTGCAATGAAAATCACCTTTGTCTATCCACCTGACCTATTAGAAATTTGTTGATGGGCTTGGTGTGCAACTCTTTTCTAATACCCAACGTCATGAGAGTACAATGTTAAAGTTGTTGAGTGATGATACCAACGACCTGAGTACCAAACTTGCTAGCATAAAATTCTTTATCGATCAATTTCTATTCAATTTTTGCAATTTTGATACAGTTATTTTTTTAATTTCTTATTTATTTGGGAGGTATATGCATTTGATCCCAATTATCATTTTGTATTTTCAATCAACAATGCTCAATAATGGAGCTTGTAAGTTATAACCACATTTTCAAAGCTAGTGATTTTCTTAGACATAATGAGCCAAATCTTATCAGCTTATCTCATTACTGATAATGAAGTTGCATCAGCACATGAATCAAGTGAGCTTTTAATTACATTCCTTAATAAGAAGTTAGAATCTTACGGCCATGCCCATGAAGTTGCAAGCTCAACAAGCATTTCTACACTTATCTTTGCACAAAGTTGGTTCCCTTGCAATTTAGAAACTCTAGAATAGATTTAGTAACAACCAATAATGATATGGAACTATATAACGAATCTATGAAACTGAGTTTTATATTACACATTTGAACTTTGAAGTTATGGGTGGCAACACCAACACGTACTCTTATAGTTATCCATGTTTTCTTCTTAAGATTCATATCTTTGTGCTTATTAAGATTTGTTTAGCCTAT
>JAJJWW010007552.1:0-39123 GCA_023531295.1 Papaver armeniacum
ATTACGTATTCCCTAACTTATACTAGATATAGATCAATTAACAAATTAATTTAGCGTGCACTCCAAACAATCTATCAATCAATCATGAATGTCTTTAGATCACTCCTATTAGTAAAAACAATCGATAATCATGTGAAAAATCTCAAGATAGAATTGAAAACAAAAACTCAAATCATGTTAAGAACTAGGAATTCATCCTCAATCAATAAGAAAATTAGCTACTCATGTTTTTGAAATTCACACAAATAATAATAATTAAAGAAGAATTTTCAAATTCACACAAGTAATTAAAAAGAAAAATCTTAGAAAAGCAAGCAAAAACACAAGTGTTGTGTGTGTAGAGAGGTGTGTAGAAGTTGTAGAAAACTTCTCTTTTTATAGGCTTCAATATTCTCCAAATCTTCTAAGGAGTAGAATCCTTTTCCTTTTGCGATTCAATTTCCAAATCCAAGCTTTTCTCAACTCTTCCACCTTCTCTTTCCAAATTTGAGTCCAATTCTCCATCCAATTCCTAGCCCAAGTCTTCACACCCGTGAGAGAAGTCCATAGAAAATTCTGGAATTTGTGGCTCAGGAAAAGCGGGATTGTGGCGAGGAATCCCGTAGGAATTGTCATTAGGAAAATATTTGTGTGTATCGGCAAAGTCAACCGATCCACCGGTCAATGGTGAGAACGGTCGGGTCAAATCGGGTCAACTCGGTCAAGGTATAGTGTAGAGTTAACTCGAGTCGAGGCCAAGAGTCAAGGTGTGAGTCGGGCACTCTAGGCCGGTAGTCGTTGCACGGCTGAGCCATCTTACCTGGCCAAACCCTTGTGATGCACAATGATCACACTTCTCATTCTATCCATAGCCATGAGACTGCAACATCACAAAAGCGCCCTTCATCTTCTCAATTTTAGAATTCTACACCGCAACTCTTCTCCTTTGCCTTTGTGAACGACTACACTCCGATCGTCATCACAACGACCTCGATTACCCATCAGCTCCATAATCATTGCCATACCGGCTCACCATCTCTTCAATATCATCCCTTCACTTGAATTGAGACTCAACTCCGCATCTCGGCTTGACCACATCCTTGGCGGCTTATAACACCTTAATTTGTAACTCTAACTTCACATTTATTACGGCCTTCATTAGTTCGAGCTATGATGCCGAGACCACCTCTTCCTGGCTCATTCATTCTCGCCATTCTCCATCTCAGGCACCATGAGTTCGACCATCTTGTACCCGGCAGACTTAAGCTTTACGACAAGCGCAACTTCAAGCACTACCCAGTTGCACATCAATTCAACCCCATGCAGTTGCATCTCATTCCTGCACTGCAACTATACCAGCTCATTCTGCTGTGATGCAACTTCAACTCCATATCACTTCTGGCTCTAACCTCACCAAGCTCACAGCACCAGTTTCACTGCTCCAACTCAGTCCACCTCCACAGGCAATCTCATCTTGTCATCAAGCCATTGCCAGATCACATTCCTTTTCAGCTCAAGGTCACCTGCAACTGCAAATTGAGCCATTGCAATCCTTGCCATCTCCTGCAGCTTCTCAGCTCCACATATTCCAACCATTCTCCTTGTGCACTGATAGGTGTAGAATACACCGTATTTACTATCTAGAGTTTAAGCTTTCTTTGCTATTTTTCGTGTGAATTTTGTATTTTACGCTTGTTTTGAGTTTTGTAGCTACTTTGGAGTCGCACGAGGAGGAAAAGAAGAAGAAATCATCAAAATTGAGCAAAAAGGGCAAACTTGTCATTTTATCAGGGCGAAGACTATATGGAGCCCAGCCAAGGTTAAGGGGTGACTCACGTTCTTGAAGGAAGGACAATAATAGTTAAGGGAGGTCAAAGAGGTGTCCCTTATCCAAAAGAAGTGAGTGAGAATAGCACTTGGGGTGTACTTAGTGGGTGTTTGAATCCACCCATACCCTAAGCCCATCTACCCTAACCATACCCTAAGCCCATCTACCCTAACCATACCCTAAGCCCATCTACCCTAACCATACCCGGATCCATAACCGTACCCGAATCCGCCCCATTTAAACTCTAAACCTAAAATCGAGAAAGGGTTTCTTTCTCAATCATTTCTTCATCTATTCCTACACCTGAGTGAGCTGCAGTGCTTGTATGAAAGCGGGGGTGAAAACCCGGAAGAGATGAGTCGATCTTTGTTGAATACAGAGATGGAAGAGAGGGTTGAAATCGATTGAGACAAAGAAGCAGCCATGGTTGCTGCTGTAGATCGAGAGATGGGTCGGTGACTGATAACTCAGAGAAGAAGGAGATTGAAGATGGGTCATACAAGGCAACAGAATCAAAAGAGATGAAGATGTAGCCGCTGTCAAATTAAAATGAGTTTCGATCTAAAGATGTTGCGGTCAAGATTTAGTGAGCGGAGAGCGAGATGGGTTTGAAGAGGAATTGATGTTGTTAAGATGGGTATTCCTCCTCTGTAGTCAATTGAAAAGAAGAAGGAGGTTTGTTGTTTTTGAAGCTTGAGAAGAAATGAACAATTAGGGTTACGTGTGGAAGGCAAGAAGCGTGAAGTAAATATGGCGGAATTTGATCAAAATGGTGGCCTCGAGTTGAAAGGATTGATAGAAAATGGTTTTAGGTATTCTTTATGATCGATTAGGAAGGAGTTAGAGTTCTTTGTCACATGGTGGTTAAGAGCGAGAATTAAGACAGGTTATCTTGTCGAGAGATGCGGTTAAGCTTGTGGGATGGCGGTGAAAAGGATTTAATCTTTGCATTGCTATTGTGACTCAAAGTATAAGATGGGATTGTAATTGGAGAACACAGAGAAGGTTTAGCTGTTGTTGTTGCCAGAAATTGATGAAGCTGTCTAAAGCTCTGTACAGGGATGATTGCTTAGATGTATGTTAGGAAATTGTTACATGGCATGGAAGCAAATATGAGAATGATGCTGCTGATGCAATGGAAAGATGGGTGGCGTCTGAGGTTCAGAGTCTGATATGAAATCAGCACAGGGAAGAAGTGCAGCGCATCCATGAGTCCACAATGACAGTTCAATCAAGTGCTTGAGAAGGCTGTGGCAGTGCAGGCAATTTCATGAGTCTGGGGGTGATGATTGTTGAGATGAGTCGAAGTAGAGTTTGTGCTGCAATTAGGGCATTGATTTAAAATGGGTTTCGGATCAAATCCGAATCTGTGTGTTGAATGAGAGCTGCAGCTAAGCTGTTGGAGATGCTGTCATGGTATGGTGGAGTCATGAGCAGAGTCTCAGGCAATGACTAGTTGATGTTGTGCAGTGAGTTAGAAGATATGAATCTGAGTTGCAGCTATTGGTTATTCTGGCAAGGAAGTGATGCAATGGAATAGTGAGGCATTGCAGGCTCATGGAAGTGGCAGCTGTATGGTGTGATGTGAAGTGCAATGCAGGGAATGTGGAGATTCAAGGGAGAGTCTGTTAGGCTGAGTGAACTGCAGATTGAGTTGGTTGAGTTGTTGTGCAAAGTGACATGGTAGTGGTTGCGAGGCGAGGTTGGTGATAGTTGTCTTGGTGGAGAATGGTTGTGGTGATCTTTGGTATAGCGGAATGGAGATTGTCTTTGTGTATGGGAGTACGGGGGGAAATGGAGATGGCGGTAGGTTGTGTCATTATGCGGGGCCATCTAGGCCGTGACGAAGGTGCAACAGACAGACCATCTTGGCTGTGAACTGCAAAGGCAAGTCAAGGCTAATGACTACGGCTTTAGGTGACTCGGGTGTGACTTAGTTGACTCAGATGACTCGATGATTTCAGTAGACTAAGACCGAGTCGGTCGGTGACTCATTGTTGACTCTTTTCTACCTTGTTGTTGACTAACGGTTGGTGACGGTTGACTAGTTTGTGTTAGTCTAACGGTTGGGCCGGACGGAATATTCCGTCGAATATTCTCTTGAGTGAGAAATTTTCGGGTGTGGCCGGTGGCGATTTTTCAGCCAAATTAAGGCCATAATCCCGTTTTCCAGTGAGCAAAAGTCCAGAATTTTCTATGGACCTCTCTCATGGGTGTGAAGACTTGGGCTTGGAATTGGATGGAGAATTGGACTCAAATTTGGAAAGAGAAGGTGGAAGAGTTGAGAAAAGCTTGGAATTGGAAATTGAGTTGCAAAAGGAAAAGGATTCTACTCCTTAGAAGAATTGGAGAATGTTGAAGCCTATAAATAGAGAAGTTTTCTACAACTTCTACACACCTCTCTACACACACATCTCTACACACACAATTCTTTTCTTTTCTTATTCTTTGTGTGAACTCTTTTAACATGAGTAGTTAATTGATTGAGGATGAATTCCTAGTTCTTAACATATGATTTAAGTTTTTGTTTTTAAATTCTATCTTGAAGATTTTTCACATGATTATCGATTGTTTTTACTAATAGGAGTGATCTTAAAGACATTCATGATTGATTGATAGATTGTTTGAGTGCACGCTAAATTGATTTGTTAATTTGATCTAAAGCTAGTGAAAGTTAGGAGATAAGTAATCGTTTCTTGACTCTTTACATAAGTAGCAAACACGAGACCTTAACGGGAGGGATTCCGTGGAGCAATTGTGTGTAGAAGCAACGTTAGCAAGTGGACCTTGAGCTAAGAGTCTAACTACTAATATCAACCTAAGAAATTCACAAAACTTAATGCATGAGCCAAGTTACATCTAGGTTGAGCTAATTCTAGGTGGTTTGGTGATTAGAATCCGGTAGTCGAGAAAGTGTCCGGTGATACAAGGGATTTGGGGTTTGCACTAAGCTAGTTGCTTTACCTACGGTTGGTGATAATTTGTGATTAATAACAAGTAGAAGAGAACATAACTTTAATCATTGTTTCGTAACGAAGAAGGATTCCTTGATCTTGTCTCTCTTATTGCTTTCAACTTTATCTTTTAATTGTTTTTTTTTGTTTATTTTCTTTTTGCTTTTTACACCCCCTTTCGTGACAACTTTTACAACTAGAATCTCGTGCTCCTCGTGGGATCGACCTTGACTGCGCCTATATTACTTGTTAATTAGGTAGTAAAGTATTAATTAATTTGTTGTGGTTACGACACGCATCAAATTTTGGCGCCGTTGCGGGGACGACGGATGATTTTAGTTGTTTTTATTTTTCTTTTTGCTTTATTCTTGCTTTGTTGGATTCTATTCCAGTATCTAACTTGGTTTTTAAATCTTATTTCAGGTCTTAGGGTTTTCCATGTACGGTGGACAAGAGCAAGCATATTACAACAATCAATACGGTTTTCAACCTCAACATTATGTCAACTTCCAACCATCCTTAGGATACAGACTTTATGGATATTCTCATACATATCAACAACCTTATGACGGGTATGTACGTGGACAATCACATGGATGGAAGGATAGTTATGCATCTAACAATTTGTTTTCTAGTAATGTGCAGACAGAGAATTTGGAATATACTCCTCTTCATCGTGTTTTTCCTTCACTTTTTCCAAAAGAGGAGATGCCGTCTAACGGTGGTAGCGTGTGAACGTCAGGAAACTTGCACAGAAATTATACAAATTGGAGGATGATGGGGACTCGGAAGAGCTTGTCGCAGAAATTAGTAGGACTATTCATATGGAACTTAAACGACGTCGGGATAAAGGTTATGAAACCGATGAAGATTCTTATTATGGTGAGTCCGAAAATGAAGATGATTGTGTTGAAAAGGACCAACCTTTAGAAACTTTTGATGACGCTAGTGTAGATTACTCAAGCCTTGATCTTAATAATGATCAATCACCTATTCAAAGGACGAGCTTGAGGAAGATGCATTTATTGCTTGGAAAAAATTTCTTAGGGAAAGATGGGAGTCCGCGGAAGTGTATGAATGTTCCGACAATGAGGAAGTTATTCCAACTCCGGATCATAATAACGATCCTTCGCCTATTCAAAAGGAGGAGATTGGGTGTGACTTACCTATTGTTATAAACGGTGTAACACCCGCACATGAAGATTTTACAATCTATACCGATGAGAATCACTTTAGTGAATGGCCCGATTCGATGATGAGAATGTTGAAGAGATGATTATAGAGGATGAAACCACATTCATTGATTTTGTGGAAGACCCAATTGAACTTGCGAATGATTTTAATGATGCCGAGACTATGGTTAAGGTAGAAAATGACGAAGAATGGTTGCAAGGTTTAATAGAGGACCACGATATACGGGAGGTAAGTGATTCTTGAATTTTTTAAGGATGAAGAGGATTCTATAATACAAGAAATTGTGAAAGGTTTGTCTAACCCTTTGCATATTGATTCTTCTCCTTTACCTCTTATTGGTTTGAATGTATGTGCTTGAAAAGTATTTTTGGATGATTTTGTTTCTAAATATCCACCATTGGAAACACTTGATGCTAACACCATGCGGGTTTGCCAAGAGGAATACATGGAAGTTCCCAAATTCTATGTTCTTTATACACTTCCGAGTGTGGACGAGAATAAGTGTGGGGAAATTTCTATCGAGCGTTAATTTCATTATTATTTTCTTGTGCTAACATTTGTATGGAGTTATTGTTTTCAAAAGGGTTCTATGGAAGGATCCCCAACTTTTCCGATTATTGGTATATGGGGAATGAATCTTGCAAGGATATAGTCGGGCCGTCGACTTTAAAACAAGCGCTTAATGGGAGGCAACCCATAGGTTTTGTATTTCTTATCTTTTTGCTTTTTTTTATTTCTTTTTCTTGTTTCTTATCATGTTAAAATTTCCCACCTTGACTTTACTAGGAGGATTAATTACATTTAGGACAATGTAAGGTTTAAGTGTGGGGGAGTGGTTAAGCATGTTTTTAAAACAAAAAATTACAAAAAAAAAAAAAAAATGAAAAATTTGAAAAAACAAAAAAGAGTTTTACATAAAAATTCCAACTTTTAAAGATTTTAGAGTCACTAGCATACTTCTAGGTATGTTTACATAGAGATTTTGGCCAAACATAATTGAACTTGGAAATGTTAGAGAACTACGAATGGATTTCTTGCTTGTTAGAGTGTTAAATAATGGATTTAATCATGGAGGTGATGCGAATTTGGTGCGAGGAGAAGTGCGTTATTAGAGTTCTTTGATCAATCATTAGTGGAGACTACTAGTATTCATATCATGAGAGGCATACTCAAAATCTTCCATCTACTAAAGAGCTTCTTTGAGTGTGTGTCACCGTACGTTAATTCCGGGTAGAATGGTGAGCTACCCAACCTCCCACCAATAGAAGCACTACTCTTTGATCTCTTGAGTGCTAATTTTGTCAATCATGAGGGTGACGTCCATAGATGAAAGCTTCCTTCTTGTAGTTCGATTTGCGCGTTAGCACCATTCTCTCTCTCGACAACAACGGATCCATAGAAACACATTCATCATCAACAAGGAGCGACATCAAAATTTACAAGGAAAGTTGGAAAAGTTTAAGGTTTACAAGCAACGGAACGGGAAAAAAGAGCAAATTTCAAATTCAAGTAAAAGCAACATACAAAAGAGCGGATTTTACATATATGTTGAAGACTTACACTACAATGAGGTAATTTTATATTCAAGTATGAAGACTTATTCATAAAAAGCGAAGAAAATTAAAAGGTGAGAATTTTTGAAAGTTTATGATTTCAAGACGATACAAGTTGTGAAGAATCAAGCGGTAAAATACTTCTCCCACGGCCATGGTTTATTTTGTATTTAAATTTCTCGTGTTCAAAAAAAAAAAAAAAAAAAAAAAAAAGAGAAAAACAAGAGAAATATTTGTTTTGTTAATAAGCGTGGGGAAGGAAAATATATAAGGAAGTTTCAAGCGACAAGGATTTTAAGGAAAAAGAGTTATAAATTGTTATGGATTTATGAAATTCAAGGGTTTATCATCAATAGTTGAAACTGAAGACTATGAAGATCAAGAGGAACGGAAGAGCGTTTTATTGGATGCCGTGAGAGTGGTGTTATCATAATTGGCGATCGGATGTGAAGGTAAGTAAGTAATCTCATCCTCGATAAAAATGGTTGATTTCCTTTCTTAGAGATCGTCAGAAAAATGGTTTTTCAAAATATTAAAAGATGTGGGTTTTTAAAAAATTTCGGAAGTTATCCTTCCCACCATTCAACGTGTTGCAGGATTTCTATCTTCATTCCTACCTGCACACATGTGAGAACCATAAAAAAGCTGTCTTATTGAGTGCAATTATCATAAAATCCTATTTGGTGGCGAATCGGCGAAATGCTTATTGATCGTTTCTCAAACACGCATTCTCTCATTATGGTGTGGTTATTTCTCACTCAACATTTAAGAATGAGAATATGTTCTTTGGTATTCCAACTTCTTATTACTAGCATGCGAGAAATTCTATGTCCTCATAACTCTTTGGATGCTTGTGGCCTTAGAAACGCTTTGAAGTTGTGAGTTTTTAGTTTGATTTGCTCGAGGACTAGCAAAGTCTAAGTGTGGGGGAATTTGATAGGTGTAGAATACACCGTATTTACTATCTAGAGTTTAAGCTTTCTTTTATATTTTTCGTGTGAATTTTGTATTTTACGCTTGTTTTGAGTTTTGTAGCTACTTTGGAGTTTACGAGAGGAAAAGAAGAAGAAATCATCAAAATTGAGCAAAAAGGGCAAACTTGTCATTTTATCAAGGGCGAAGACTATATGGAGCCCACCAAGGTTAAGGGGTGACTCACGTTGCGGAAGGAAGGACAATAATAGTTAAGGGGAGGTCAAAGAGGTGTCCCTTATCCAAAAGAAGTGAGTGAGAATAGCACTTGGGGTGTACTTAGTGGGTGTTTGAATCCACCCATACCCTAAGCCCATCTACCCTAACCATACCCTAAGCCCATCTACCCTAACCATACCCTAAGCCCATCTACCCTAACCATACCCGGATCCATAACCGTACCCGAATCCGCCCCATTTAAACTCTAAACCTAAAATCGAGAAAGGGTTTCTTTCTCAATCATTTCTTCATCTATTCCTACACACAGAGTGAGTGGCTGCAAAATGTAAGAAGCGGAGGTGAAAACAGGGAAGAGATGAGTCGATCTTTGTTGAATACGAGAGATGGAAGAGGGTTGAAATCGATTGAGGAAGAAGCGACCATGGTTGCTGCTTTGTAGATCGAGAGATGGGTGGGTGATAACTCGAGAGAAGAAGGAGATTGAAGATGGGTCATACAAGGCAACGAGAATCAAAAGAGATGAAGATGTAGCATTTGTCAAATTAAAATGAGTTTCGATCTAAAGATGTTGCGGTCAAGATTTAGTGGCCGAGAGAGATGGTTTTGAAGAGGAATTGATGTTGTTAAGATGGGTATTCCTCCTCTCTCAGTCAATTGAAAAGAAGAAGGAGGAGGTTGTTTTTTGAAGCTTGAGAAGAAATGAACAATTAGGGTTCTGTGTGGAAGGCAAGAAGCGTGAAGTAAATACTGATGGAATTTGATCAAAATGGTGGCTGAGTTGAAAGGATTGATAGAAAATGGTTTTAGGTATTCTTTACCAATCGATTAGGGAAGGAGTTAGAGCTGCTGTTACAGGGTTAAGAGCAGAATTAAGACTGGGTTATCTGGCCAGAGATGCAGTTGAGCTTGTGGGATGGCAGTGAAAAGGATTTAATACTGCATTGCTATTGTGACTCAGTATAAGATGGGATTGTAATTGGAGAACACGAGAGAAGGTTTATGTTGTTGTTGCAGAAATTGATGAAGGCTGTCTAAAGCTGCATACGGGGATGATTGCTTAGATGTATGTTAGGAAATTGTTACATGGCATGGAAGCAAATATGAGAATGATCTTCTTGATGCAATGGAAAGATGGGTGGCGTACGAGGGTTCAGAGTCGATATGAAATCGAAAGCACAGGGGAAGAAGTGCGGCGCATCCATGAGTCCACAATGACCGGTTCGATCAAGTGCTTGAGAAGGCGTGGCGGTGCGAGGGCAATTTCATGACTGGGGGTGATGATTGTTGAGATGAGTCGAAGTAGAGTTTGTGCTGCAATTAGGGCATTGATTTAAAATGGGTTTCGGATCAAATCCGAATCTGTGTGTTGAATGAGAGCTGCAGCTAAGCTGTTGGAGATGCTGTCATGGTCTGGTGGAGTCATGAGCGAGTCTCAGGCAATGACTAGTTGATGTTGTGCGGTGAGTTAGAAGATATGAATCTGAGTTGCAGCTATTGGTTATTCTGGCAAGGAAGTGATGCAATGGAATAGTGAGGCATTGCAGGCTCATGGAAGTGGCAGCTGTATGGTGTGATGTGAAGTGCAATGCAGGGAATGTGGAGATTCAAGGGAGAGTCTGTTAGGCTGAGTGAACTGCAGATTGAGTTGGTTGAGTTGTTGTGCAAAGTGACATGGTAGTGGTTGCGGGCTGAGGCGAGGTGATAGTTGTCTTTGGTGGAGAATGGTTTGTGGTGATCTTTGGTATAGCGAGAATGGAGATTGTCTTTGTGTATGGAGTACGAGGAAATGGAGATGGCGATGGGTTGTGTCATTATGCGGGGCCATCTAGGCCGTGACAGAAGGTCTGACAGAACTGACCATCTTGGCCGTGACTATGAGCAAGTGCAAAGCTGCAACTGACTACGGCTGGCCCGACTCGGGTCAGTGACTTAGTTGACTCAGAGATGACTCGGTGACTCGGCCCGACTAAGACCAGAGTCGGACCGGGTGACTCATTGGTGACTCTTTTCTACCTTATTTGTTGACTAACGAGTTGGTGACGGTTGACTAGTTTGGCCAGTTAGTCCCTAACGGTGGACCGGACGGAATATTCCGTCGAATATTCTCTTAGTGAGAAATTTTCGGGTGGCGTGACGACGTTTCGGCCAAATTCCGGCCATAATCCCGTTTTCCGGCGAGCAAAATTCCGAATTTTCTATGGACTCTCTCATGGGTGTGAAGACTTGGGCTTGGAATTGGATGGAGAGGTGGACTCAAATTTGGAAAGAGAAGGTGGAAGAGTTGAGAAAAGCTTGGAATTGGAAATTGAGTTGCAAAAGGAAAAGGATTCTACTCCTTAGAAGAATTGGAGAATGTTGAAGCCTATAAATAAGTTTTCTACAACTTCTACACACCTCTCTACACACACATCTCTACACACACAATTCTTTTCTTTTCTTATTCTTTGTGTGAACTCTTTTAACATGAGTAGTTAATTGATTGAGGATGAATTCCTAGTTCTTAACATATGATTTAAGTTTTTGTTTTTAAATTCTATCTTGAAGATTTTTCACATGATTATCGATTGTTTTTACTAATAGGAGTGATCTTAAAGACATTCATGATTGATTGATAGATTGTTTGGAGTGCACGCTAAATTGATTTGTTAATTTGATCTAAAGCTAGTGAAAGTTAGGAGATAAGTAATCGTTTCTTGACTCTTTACATAAGTAGCAAACACGAGACCTTGCGGAGGGATTAGTGGAGCAATTGTGTGTAGAAGCAACGTTAGCAAGTGGACCTTGAGCTAAGAGTCTAACTACTAATATCAACCTAAGAAATTCACAAAACTTAATGCATGAGCCAAGTTACATCTAGGTTGAGCTAATTCTAGGTGGTTTGGTGATTAGAATCCAGTGATCGAGAACTTCCGTGTCCAGGTGATACAAGGGATTTAGGGGTTTTAGCACTGAGCATTTGCTTTACCTACGGTTGGTGATAATTTGTGATTAATAACAAGTAGAAGAGAACATAACTTTAATCATTGTTTCGTAACGAAGAAGGATTCCTTGATCTTGTCTCTCTTATTGCTTTCAACTTTATCTTTTAATTGTTTTTTTTTGTTTATTTTCTTTTTGCTTTTTTACACCCCCTTTCGTGACAACTTTTACAACTAGAATCTCGTGCTCCTCGTGGGATCGACCTTGACTGCCCTATATTACTTGTTAATTAGGTAGTAAAGTATTAATTAATTTGTTGTGGTTACGACACGCATCATGCACCTGAATCCAGCTGAACCAGCTTGCCTCAACTTCAACAGCCATCAGCTCCAGTCCTCCCTGCAACATCACACTGCAACTTCACAGCAAGCCATACAGCCCTGCAGCTCTGTAATTCAGTCGACACACAGCCACATGCTCCTTCCCAGCAGACCCATTAGCTCTGAAATCCCATTAACTCAGTATCCATTTAATCACAGCAGCAATCCTTAGCAATCCCCCAAGAACAAATACCAGTACCACCATATTCATCTTAACTGGATCCAACACAAACTACATCAACCAACCTTCTTCTCATAGCCCATCTCCATCACAGACTCATCTCCATTTCACTCCAACCTCAGATTCAAAAGCAACCACCATATTCTACAGCTCAAAATTGACCCCACTGTTTTGCAATTGCATACAAACCCATTCAGTTTATTGTAATTCTTTGCTTGTAGAGATTCCACCAAGCAATGTATACCCAATTTCCTTCATCTGCTTCTTCTTTCGAATTCAAAATCAACAACCATCGCATCTTCCTCCTCTTAATCGATAATGAACCAGAACCCAGGACAACCACCATCTCTACCTCTCGATCTTCATCTGAGCTTAATCACCTTTTCTGTTGTAAACCCTAATTCCAATATCTATCTCTGCTCGATCATAATTTCTCGATTTGAGATCAGAACCCATTTTAACAACCTTGATTTCATCCTCATTACGAAACCCTAACTCAATTTCACGGTTCAACCAAATTATCTCAATTCACCATTAAGTTTGAGCCATTCTCGTATTTCCTCTTACTTCTCGATCTGGTCTAAGCACCAACTCCCATGTCGCTTCTCAATCTGAAATTCATCATTCCCTATTAGCTCAAAGAACACCTAACTCGGTGCTTCAATTTCCTCCGAATTTCCTCACTCAGGTGTCGCCTCCTCTCGTCTTTAGTTCGGTGAAAAATAAAAATCGAGAGAGAAAACTCTCTTCTACGGGGTTTTAGGTCGTGTAGGAAATGAGGCTGGATATAGCCACCCGAGCGAAGTGGATAAGGGGTTATGGGAATAGGGTTATATCCGTGTCGATCACCTTGATAAGGGCTACCAAGTGGCGACCCCTTAACATTTTCTCTCTGTCATTTAACACTCCTCCTAATAGAGTTGCCCCTTAACCTTGGGTCGGTTCCATGTATCACTTGCACTGTGAGATGACAATTTCGCCCTTTTGCTCAAATTGGGTAACTTCTCCTTCTTTTCCTCCGTGTGACTCCATAGTAGCTACAAAACTCAAAACAAGCGTAAAATACATAATTTACAAGAAAAATAGCAAAGAAAGCATAAACTACTAGATAGTAAATACGGTGTATTCTACACCTATCATGATACAATTGAACTTTAATGCTGTGTAATAATACTATGACACCGTAAAACGATGATTGAGAATTCTTGTTTTCTCATTGTTATAGCTACGGATTTTCAACAACGATGATGCTAAACTTACAACCTTTGGAATCATTGGAGTACTTGGAAGTGACGAAGATTTCGAGTAATGTTGAAGATTAGGCATGTGGAAAAAGAGCTACAAAAGTTTATTTATCTATTTTTGTATTCCATATGTATTAATAGTTTTGTCACTAAAATTGACAAAGGGGAGATTGTTAGAAACCTTTGCTCGGTCGAAATCGCATGCGTTGCTATCTCAAGCATGTTTGTCAATGTTAGTGATCAAAACCATAAGTCTTGATTTCTAGTCTACTATAGCTAAGTCTCGGACTAGGATAGAAAGTGTAGTTGAGCTCAAGAACTCCATGGTGATCATTATACAAGACGAAGAACTACTCGAGGAAGCTGGTGGAACTTCATCGACTAAAAGTTATGTGGAGACTTGAACTTATCTATCACTCAAAACTCTATGTACTCTATCTCCCTATCTTGAGACAAAAGTCGTTTGCTATATAGACTTTGATTATACACATTTGCTATTTCAAGCCGAGTTTATCTCGCTTATCTATTTCTCGAAATATGTGTTGGTAAGCTTTCGCTTTGGCCAAGTTCATCTTTACCTAGTGACGAAAGTCATGTTATGTTTCAATCACTTGAAAATGGCTTTGTGAAAAATAATTTGTGAATAACAACTATATAACGTCCTCTAAGAATGTTTCAATGATTGAAATGAGAGTTTAGATTATATAACCATTGTTGGATATAAGCATTGTGTGGTAACACATACATGTATAAGTCCTTATTCCTTGAACCAAAGTCTGTGTACTTTGTCTGCCAGAAACTGAACCAGAGTCGCGAACCCGGTCAGCGTCTTGTCGGAGGTTTTCTTCCCGAGAAAATCTGTTGGAGTTTGTGAACTATTTACAAACTTATTCCGGGTACTTAAGTCCGCGTACTTAGGTCGGTTATTTTCTAAAAACGATTATTCGTGAACTTATACTTATATTAACTAAGGAATGCAAGTTTGCAAACCGTGGCTATAAAGTTCATGAATCGATTGAGTGAATCAAATCGTTTTGCTTCGATTGTGTCTTGTATACTTCTATAAGATCTAAGCAATTGAAAAACTCTCTAACTAGTTCATTTGAGTCATTTGAACTAGTTATGGTAAAGAAGAATATGGTTAATATGGAAGTGCTCATATGGCTAACCATTTGGTTAACTACTATTGAACCAACAAATGTACATGTGGGTACGGTTACACAAACCTTAAAACGTGCATTTCATTTGTGTATAACAAGCTAAGTTTTCGATCTAACAGTTGAAAGATATTAGCTTGAATCTAATCAGGTTTTATCTAACGGTGAATATTGAATACTTTGTTACTAAGATAACATTGATTGCAAACCCTGATTTGAAAGACTATATAAAGGAGAACTCTAGCAACTGGGAAACCTAATCCACACACCTCATGTGTGATACTAGTTGTATAAGCTAGAGTCGATTCTCCTTTAACCTTAGGTTTCTACCGAGACCCTGTAGGTTAACGACTTGAAGACTTCATTGGGATTGTGAAGCTGCACCGATACTACTTTCTTGTAGTTGTGTGATCTGATCTTGTTGTTTCAATCGTATTAAGTACAATCGTAACGATTGGCTTGAGATTGATATCTCCGATAGGCAAGATATAAAAGTAATCACAAACATCTTAGTCTCATCGTTTGTGATTTGATATCTTCTTTCGCTCAGCGTAGATTAAGATTATTGTGAGGTGATTGATAATACTAGGTTGTTCTTCGGAAATATAAGTCCAGGTTATCAATTGGTTTCATTCACCTTGATTTATCAAAAGACGAAACAAAACTCGTAGGTATTTATGTGGGAGGCGATTTATCTATTATAGTAGACTTTTCTGTGTGATCTGATTTGTTTATTAAAGTCTTCAACTTTGGGTCGTAGCAACTCTTAGTTGTGATTGAGATCAGCTAAGGGAATCAAGTGCGTAGTATCCTGCTTTGGGATCAGAGAGTATGGAGCGCAAGCGTACCTTGGATCGGTGTGAGATTGATTGGGGTTCAACTACGGTCGGCCCAAGTTAGTTTGTAGTAGGATAGTGTCTGTAGCGGCTTAATATAGTGTGTGTTCAATCTGGACTAAGTCCCAGGGTTTTTCTGCATTTGCAGTTTCCTCGTTAACAAAACTTCTGGTGTCTGTGTTATTTTTTTTTCCGCATTATATTTTGTTATATAATTGAAATATCACAGGTTGTGCGTTAAGATCAATCAATTAGAATATCCAACCTTGGGTTGTTGATTTACATTGATTGACACTTTGGAACATTGGTCTTTGGTGCCAGTTCAAGTTAATTTCTCTTGTATTCAATTTGATTTCCAGATTTCTATTTGCTTGAGTAAGTATTGAATCGAGAAATCGAGATATAACTCTTTGATATACTTTTAATAAGATTGAGTCTGGTTGATTCCCTTAAAAGTATACTGGAGTTAGTCCGTATAGATTGCTAAACGAAATATTGGGTGTGGTTGTTGTACCCCCGCTTTTTAACGATACATAAGTCAGGCATTGTGAATAGTTTTACCAAGATACATAAACAAGTTATGAGCGGTTATACTAAACACACATATTGGTAATCCAAAGATTTGCAATGAATAACAGTACCAATAAGCCTAGCGATTTCCCTTTTCGATTCACAAAACAAGTTTATGAATGTACTTCCTTTAAACGAATGTATAACATTGTTTCCTAGGACGAAATCTTCACCCATACCCATACAATTATATTCGATATCTTATATACGAAGTTCAAAAGATAGGCGTTATACTTCGTATTATAATTCCTTAATACTACGTCTAACTAGAGTATAATCATTCACAGCTTCGCATTATGTTTTGAATATAACACGACTTGAAAGATACATTAGGAATGAAACAGTTCAAGTCAAAATATTACTAACCTCAAGAGGAAGGATGATGTCGTCATTGTAGCTCTTTACTTCTTCACATTCTTGAAGTCTTCGACTAATACTTGTATGTCTCATATCCTAATAAATTTCTAGCTAACCTATACGAAGTTGACTCTAGTAAATAATCAAGCGACTCTTTAAATGAGTTTTGGTTCACTAAAATATGATAACCAAACTTGACATACCAACGCTTGGTGGGTTCAACCGAGCTATGCTCTAACAATCTCCCCCTTTGTCAATTTTAGTGACAAAACTCTTACATCATATGGATAAACAAATTACAAGAATTTATTATACATACGCTTGATTCCCAATTTCAACAGCACAATAACCTGTATACATTAAATCCACAAATGCCGCTATTGACATTATAATAACAAAGTTAATACTTCCCCTAAAGGTAATATAGGTAGATTTTCAATCCGCACGTCTTTGTTATTCCCTTTGTAGTTAAGATAACCACAAATATGAATATGATATGTTACTCCCCCTTAGTCTATGCTTTACTCTTTCGTTAGATATAATGTTTAAGCATCATTGTCCTTTCCTTAGTGATACCAAATCACTTGTTTACTCCATATATTTCTCCCCTTTTTGTCACAAAATGACAAAGGTACGAACAAATAAAGGACAAACCGAAAAGGATCTTACAAATCTCAAAAGACTTGCAACCTATAAGAGTTAAGCACGAGGGTTCCATGCACCATTTTTGATAACCAATATCAAAACCGAAACTACAAAGTAATTTTGTTTTGATAAGTTACCAAGGAAACAATTGCCCGAAGCAATTTTCCCTAGTAGTTAGCAAATTATAAATTGACTAAGCACCTTAGTTCTTTTGCTAAACCGATTGCACAAATATAATCGCTTGTTTGATAAGACCAAAATAAAGATCAGAATTAACTCTATTTTTCTCATCTGGTTCTAATTATTCGAACAATAACCTAGACCTTTCACTTTAAACAAGACAAGTACTAGGTTAGTTAACTAGTATTTCTTGTTAAGGCATTCGATTAGACTTGAATAACCGAATCCTATACTTTGATAAGTCTAACTAAGATCAAAATTAACTTACTTTCTCTTATCCGGAATCGAATTGGACTAAACAAATGATCCCGAAAACTTTTGTTAAGCCATAAATAATTCATACAAACCAGATAAATCAACTTGCATAATCATTTATCTCAACCGGAAGCAATTGAACCAACATAGACATTATAGCACCGCAATTGCACCGTAATTTCGTTAAGCCTAAACAATTGATACCAAACAATAAAGAAAGATAACAATAGTTTTTCTTACCGGAAACAATTGAATCACACACTGTTGATGGTGGTTTTTATCTTAGGGTTAAAATTGTAAAAACCTTGCATCTGATGTGACGTCACTTAGTAAGGAAACGAAGCCGTGAGTGTTAACCTTTCCACCGACATATTTATTGAGTCGTTCAATATATTTACATGAAATTTATCCAGACTGGCGAATGTAGCAACCATCCCTGATGTTCTGTAAATTTCGCCGCCTTGCCTATATTCACTTGATATAAGTTTCTTTGAATACTTTCCGTGCTATGTTCCCCGGCTGAACCCTTAATGTTGATATGGCATGACAATTTGTATTCATTCACAGCAGAGTAGCACGAATTTCCAAATATAAAGGATAAGGTCTTTGCATAAGGTATTCAATCGAGGAAGCATCTTTGCTCTCGGCAAAGAACTTAAAAGAACTCTGTGTCAACACATAGAATTCAATCGATTACCCTGACTAATTTGCAAAAGTTAGGATTTTGCTCCTTGCGCAGTATATCAGACCTTGCTTGTCGAAATTTAAGCCTAGGCAAACTAGGTAATTAATCCGCCATGGATTAGTAGGTGCAAAACCTTGCCCAGAATTAGAAAACAAGGAGCCACGGGACGACAGGGAGGCGTGGCCATTCTTTAGGCCACCCGGCGCCACTTGCCATTGGCCACGCCCCATCCTAAACCGGCCCTACTTCCCTCGACCAATCAGGTCGCCTTAAAACCGCCACGCTCACACCAGTCGTGGCTGGGCCCATACCTACCGGCCCCAATTTCCATCGACCAATCAGGTCGCTCTAAAGCCGCCACACTCACACCAGTGTAGCCACGCCCATGCTTGGCCGACCCCTCTCCTTCCTATCGACCAATCAAGTCACTTTAAAATACGCCATGAGTAATAAAGGTGTGGTCGCGCTTTATGTTTGGCCGGCCCCTTTTCTTGACCAATCAAGTCGCTCTAAACTCGCCACCATATATTAAAGGCCAAACGCACCCTGCCGCGCCACCATACTAACTGGCAAGCCAAACGCGCCCTACCACGACAACATATTAATCGGCATGCCAACATGCCGTAGTAAAATGCTAACATGCCACTCTACCGCAGTAGCATGCCAATGTGCCACAAATGACGCCACTACACGCTAATCCACTTTTTGTTAAGTGGTCAATGCCATAACGGACTCCAATTAGGATTTCGTGATCGAAATAATACTTTTAGCCGAAACCTAATTTTTGGTCATAGTCCACAACATGCCACGAGCAACTTTAGCCTTGGCCATGCGTCAGACCCTAACTTTGGCTACGGTGCCAAATCCTAGCCTTGGCCACGCCGCCAAGCCCTAACTTTGTACAACGCCAAATCCTAGCCTTGGCCACGCCGCAAAGCCCTAACTTTGGCCACAACGCCAAATCTAGCCTTGGCCACGCCGTCAAGCCCTAACTTTGGCCACAACGCCAAATCCTAGCCTTGGCCATGCCGCCAAGCCCTAACTTTGGCCGCAGCGCCAAATCCTAGCCTTGGCCACGCCGCCAAGCCCTAACTTTGGCCGTAGCGCCAAATCCTAGCCTTGGCCACGCCACCTAGTCCTAACTTTGGCCGCGCAGCCAAATCCTATCCTTGGCCATGCCTCCAAGCCCTAACTTTGGCCACGACGCCAAATCCTAGCCTTGGCCACGCCACAACGCCACAGAACGGCTATGCCACCGTGCCGTAGGCGCATGCCACTATGCCGCGGCTATACTTAGTTATGCCATTAACGGTGCAAATTAATGTGGCCATAATCAACCGCCACCCTCTCTCCTAAATTGCAATCTCGGCCATCGAAGTTCGCCACCGAGGCGCGGACTTGTGGCAAGCCGGGTGACCAAGCGCACTAAATCTAGTGGCCATGGCTCGCCGAGCACCACTTACACCACCGTGCCACTGGCATGCACGAGTGATAGGGTGTAGAATACATCCTATTTATTATCTATTGTTTATGCTTTCTTTGCTATTTTTCTTGTAAATTATGTATTTTACGCTTGTTTGAGTTTTATAGATACTTTGAGTCGACGGAGAAAAGAAGAAAAATTACTCTATTTGAGCCAAAAGGGCAAAATTGTCATTTCGGGGGTGAACACTATTTGGAGCCAGTCAAGGTTAAGGGGCAACTTTACGGAGGAATACTATAGACAATTGAGAGGTTAAGGGGTGGAAACTTTGGCTAGCCCTTATCGAAGTGACCACCTACTATAGGCACCCATCTGAGGGGTGGTTCTTATGTTGGGCGTTTTGATCCCAAATCATTACACAACCCTAAATCGAGAAATATCTTCTACGAATCATTTATCTTTGAAATTGAGAAACAATGGATGCATCTTGTCGAAGTGATTGAAAGTAAGGAGAGATTAAATCAAGAACAGATCGAGAAATTGCTACGATAGTGGTATTGTTCGAATTACGAGAGAATAAAGCGGTGCAAATTACTGTTATTAAGCCGAAAGAGGAAGCAGTTGAGAGTTGGAGAGAAAGATTGAGAGATGAATTAACGAGAATGGGTTTTGTGATTAGTCTGTCGATGAATCGGAGATAGGGTTTGGACCGAATCGATTAGTAAAAGGAGTCTTGGAGCTGAATTTGTGTTCAAATTGATTCAAGATGAAGAAGAAGAATATGGGTTCGATTTGTGAGAGGTGAGTTTGCTATTGTATTGAAGGGCTGTATATGTGCTGGTTGAGATTCAGAGAAGGAACTAAGGCTGCTGTAAAATAGGAGAAGACAGAATCGATTAGGTTTTGTTGGTTTATAGAGAAGATAGAGCTGCTGAGTAAATGTGCAGTGAAATCGAAAGGAAGAATGGGTTTTTGAATTCGTGATGCTGTGAAGATGAAATGGGTTGAATCTAGCAACAGATGGAGGTCAAGATAAGGCGGTGTTCTGATGGTTCTTGAGTTCGACCAAAGAATAGAAGGTGTTAATGTTTGAACTAAAAAAAAAAGTGAAGATAGAGTTGGAATCGGTTATTGGAATGGTTTAAAGGGTATGGACATTGTTTCCATGGATGATTAACAAAGAGTTCTGTGGTTTTTTAGAGTTTGAGTTTGAAATTGAAATTGAAATGAATGAGAGGTGGTCGAAGACCGGCGACAATTGTGCATTGAGTAGTGCTTGAAATAGATGTATGTTAGGATTGCTTCTGGTGAAGACCCAAAATCGGCTTTGAAATTGGCCTCGAGAAATGCCAGAAACAAACGAAACTGCTGAATTTCTTACAGGCGAGTCAACCTGATGAGCCGATCCAACTCGCTGAGTAAGACCAGTCAGCCAACTAGGCAGCTGACTCGTTGCTGACTCAGTGGCTGACTCTACTTCCTTGACCCGGTTGACTAACGGTTGACCGTCTTGACCGTTACTTATAACGGTATCGGAACGGAATATTCCCTCGACGGACAGAATTTTCAGGTTGCCGGCGGTGACGGATTCCGGCCAAATTCCGGCCATAATACCAGCTTTCCGGCGACCAAAAATTACAGAATTTTGTGTGGATTCCTCTCAAGGGTATGAAGACTTGGACTTGGAATTGGATGGAGAATTTGGGTCAAATTTGGAAAGAGAAGATGGAAGATGAGGAAGACTTGAATTTGGAAATTGAATTATTAAGGGAAAAGGATTTTTATTCCTTGGAAGATATGGAGAACATTGAAGCCTATAAGTAGAGAAGTTCTCTACACATCTTTATATATTTTTTACACACCTCTCTACACACACAACACTTGTGTTTTTGCTTTCAATTCTTCTTCTTAATTATTTGTGTGAACTTTAAAATTCTCCTTTTAATTATTTTTGTGTGAATTTCAAAAACATGAGTAGCTAATTTTCTTATTGATTGAGGATGAATTCCTAGTTCTTAACATGTTTTGAGTTTTGTTTTTAATTCTATCTTGAAGTTTTTCACATGATTATCGTTTGTTTTTACTAATAGGAATGTTTATTCATTCATGATTGATTGATAGATTGTTTAGAGTGCACGCTAAATTGATTTGTTCATTCAACCTAATTCTAGTATAAGTTAGGGAATAAGTAATCGTTCTCGACACTTTACACAAGTAGAAAAACACGAGACCTTGCGGAGGATTCCGTGGAGCGATTGTGTGTAAAAACAACGCTAGAAAGTGGACCAAGCGGGCGAGTTTAACTACTAGTACTAAACCTAAATTCATAGATCTTAATGCATTCGGGGAATTACATCTTGTAAGCGAACCTCAAGGTGGTTCTTTTGAATAGAATCGATAACTAAGCGGACTTGTTACTCGGTGAAATAAGGATTTTGGGGCTAGCTAAGCGAACCTGCTATCCTACGGTTGGTGATAATGTTGTGACTAATAACAAGTAGAAAAGAACATAACTTTAATCATTGTTTTGCAACGAAGAAGGATTCCTTGGTCTTGTCTCTCTTATTGATTTCAACTTTATCTTTTAATTGCTTGTTTATTTTCTTTTGCTTTTTACACCCCCTTTTGTGACAATTTTTACAACTAGAATCTCTTGCTCCTCGTGGGAACGAACTTGACTTCCATTATATTATTTTTAATTGAGTGGAAATAAGATATTAATTTGATTGCACCTACGACACGCATCAAATTTTGCCATTGCCGGGAGCAGCGGACGATTTTAGTTATTTTTATTTTTCTTTTTGCTTTATTCTTGCTTTGTTAGATTGTATATCGTATCTAACTTGGTTTCTGAGAATCTTATTTCAGGTATCGGTTTTCCATGTATGGTGGACAAGAGCAAGCATATTACAACAATCAATACAGTTTTCAACCTCAACATTATGGCAACTTCCAACCATCCTTAGGATACAATCAAAACCAATCTTTTGGATATGATCAAATTCCTATTAACCTTATGGATATTCTCATACATATCAACAACCTTATGACGGGTATGTAAGTGGACAATCACAAGGATGGGAGGATAGTTTTGTTTATCATCAGAAATTCTCTAGTTTTGTAGATAAGATGTCTGCCATGATTGGGGATCTTCAACAAAAGTTGCAAGAATCACTACAAGACAAGCAACCCTATGTTTGGGAGGAACCACGTCGAGAAATTCAAAGGAATTCGGAGAAATTATACGAACAAATTACTCAACTCGATAAAAATAGGGATGAGCAACTCAACAACTTCAAGACGGCATTGCTAAAGAACGAAGAGAGACATGGATCAATACAAGGAGGAGAGGGATAAAGAAGAATTTTGCTATCAAAGCAATAACTATTCTAATGTGCCTATGGTGTGTAGTGAATATTTGATCGATGATTATGTTGGAAAAGGCCAACCTTTGGAGACTTTTGAAGACGCTAGTGTAGCTTACTCGAGCCTTGATCTTAATAATGATCAAGCACCTATTCAAAAGGTAGAGCTTGAGGAAGATGCAATTAGTGCTTGGAAAAAATTCCTTAGGGAAAGATATGAGTCCGCGAAAGTGTATGAGCGTTGCAACAATGAGGAAGTTATTCCAACTCCGGATCATAATAACGATCCTTCGCCTATTCAAAAGGATGGGATTGGGTGTGACTTACCTATTGTTATAAACGGTGTAACACCCTCACAAGAAGATCTTACAATTTATACCGACGAGAATCACTTTAGTGAATGGCCCGATTCCGATGATGAGAATGTTGAAGAGATGATGCTAGAGGATGAAACCAACTTGATTGATTTTGTGGAAGACCCAATTGAACTTGACAATGATTTTAATGATGCCAAGACTTTGGTTAAGGTAGAAAATAACGATGAATGGTTGCAAGATTCGATAGAGGACCACGATATACAAGAGGTAAGTAATTCACATGAATTCTCTAAGGATGAAGAGGATTCCGCAAAACAAGAGATTGTGCAAGGTTTGTCTAACCCTTTGCATATTGATTCTTCTCCTTTACCTCTTATTGGTTTGACTGTTTGTGCTTGAAAGTATTTTTGGATGATTTTGTTTCTAGATATCCACCATTGGAAACACTTGATGCTAACACCATGCAGGTTTGCCAAGAGGAATACATGGAAGTTCCAAAATTCTATGTTCTTTATACACTTCCGAGTGTGGACGAGAATAAGTGTGGGGGAAATTTCTATCGAGCAATAATTTCACTATTGTTTTCTTGTGCTAATATTTGTATGGAGTTATTGTTTTCAAAACAGGTATTATGGGTGGATCCCCAAATTTTCAGATTGTTAGTATATGGGGAATGAATCTAGCAAGGGCTAAGTCGGGCCGTCGACTTTAAAACAAGCGCTTAATGGGAGGCAACCCATAGGTTTTGTATTTCTTATCCTTTTGCTTTTTATTTTTATTTCTTTTTCTTGTTCCTTATCATGTTAAAATTTCCCACCTTGATTTTACTAGGACGATTCAATTACATTGAGGACAATGTAAGGTTTAAGTGTGGGGGAGTGGTTAAACATGTATTTATTTAAAAAAAAAAACTAAAAAAAAAGTTTTACATAAAACCTCCAACTTTTAGAGATTTTAGAGTCACTTGCATACTTCTAGGTATGTTTATAGAGATTTTGACCGACATAATTGAACTTGGAAATGTTAGAGAACTACATTCGGATTTCTTGCTTGTTTGAGTGTTAAATAATGGATTTAATCATACCGGTGATGCAAATTTGGTGCAGGGAGAAATGCATTATTAGAGTTGCTGATCAATCATTAGTGGAGACTACCCGTATTCATATCATGTGAGGCACCGACCAGAAATTTTTCCATCTACTAAAGAGCTTTCTTTTGAGTGTGTGTCACCGTACGTTAATTAGGGAAGAATGGTGAGCTACCCAACCTCCCACCAATAGAAGCACTACTCTTTGATCTCTTGAGTGCTAATTTTGTCAATCATAAGGGTGACGTCTATAGATGAAAGCCTCCTTCTTGTAGTTCGATTTGCAGTTAGCACCATTCTCTCCACAACAACGGATCCATAGAAACATCATCATCGTCAACAAGGAGCGACATCAAAATTTACAAGGAAAGTTGGAAAAAGTTTAAGGTTTACAAGCAACGGAACGAGATTCAAGTAAAGCAACATACAAAGAGCAGATTTTTACATATATGTTGAGGACTTACAATATAATGAGGTAATTCTATATCCAAGTATGAAGACTTATTCACAAGAGCAAAGAATAGCAAAAGGTGAGAATTATTGAAGTTTATGATTTTGAGGCGATACAAGTTGTGAAGAATCAAGCGGTAAAAATACTTCTCCACGACCATGGTTTATTTTGTATTTAATTTCTCTTGTTTCAAAAAAAAAAAAAAAAAAAACAAGAGAAATATTTGTTTTGTTTTTATTTATTTAATAAGCCGTGGGGAAGGAAAATATATAAGGAAGTTTCAAGCGAAAAGGATTATTATGGTAAAGGTTACAAATTATCAAGGATTTATGAAATTCGAGAGTTTATTACCAATAGTTGAAACAGAAGACCAAGAAGATAAAGACGAGGGAGCGGAAGACGTTTCTATTGGATGCCGTGAGAGTGGTGTTATCATAATTGGCGATCGGATGTGAAGGTGAGTAAGTAATCTCATCCTCGATAATAGTGGTTTATTTCCTTTCTTAGAGATCGTCAGAAAAATGGTTTTTCAAAATATTAAAAGATGTGGGTTTTTCAAAATATTTCGGAAGTTGTCCTTCCCACCATTCATGTGTTGCAGGAATTCTCTCTTCATTCCTACCTTCACACATGTGAGACCCATAAAAAGCCGTCTTTTTGAGTGCAATTATCATAAAATCCTTTTTGGTGAGGCAGAAGTCGAGGCGAAATGCTTATTGATCGTTTCTCAAACACGCGTTCTCTCATTATGGTGTGGTTATTTCTCACTCAACATTTAAGAATGAGAATATGTTCTTTAGTATTTCTAACTTCTTATTACTAGCACGCAGAAACTCTATGTCCTCATAACTCTTTGGATGCTTGGGACGCTTGAACATTTTGAAGTTGTGAGTTTTTAGTTTGATTTGCTCGAGGACTAGCAAAGTCTAAGTGTGGGGGAATTTGATAGGGTGTAGAATACATCCTATTTATTATCTATTGTTTATGCTTTCTTTGCTATTTTTCTTGTAAATTATGTATTTTACGCTTGTTTTGAGTTTTATAGATACTTTGGAGTCGCACGGAGGAAAAGAAGAAGAAATTACTCTATTTGAGCCAAAAGGCAAAATTATCATTTCGGGGGTGAACACTATTTGGAGCCGGTCAAGGTTAAGGGGCAACTTTACGGAGGAATACTATAGACATGCCAGCGAGAGGTTAAGGGCCGAAACTTTGGCTAGCCCTTATCAGGAAGTGACCACCTACTATAGGCACCCATCTGGGGTGGTTCTTATGTTGGGCGTTTTGATCCCAAATCATTACACAACCCCTAAATCGAGAAATATCTTCTCTGAATCATTTATGCTGAAATTGAGAAACAATGGCTGCTACTGTCCGAGTGATTGAAAGTAAGGAGAGATTAAATCAAGAACATATCGAGAAATTGCTACTGATAGTGGTATTGTTCGAATTACAGAGAATAAAGCAGTGCAGCCGCTGTTATTAAGCCGAATGAGGAAACAGATCGAGAGTTGGAGAGAAAGATTGAGAGATGAATTAACGAATGGGTTTTGTGATTAGTTCTGTCGATGAATCAGAGATAGGGTTTGGACCGAATCGATTAGTAAAGGAGTCTTGGAGCTGAATTTGTGTTCAAATTGATTCAAGATGAAGAAGAAGAATATGGGTTCGATTTGTGAGAGGTGAGTTTGCTATTGTATTGAAGGGTCATATATGTCTTTGGTTGAGATTCGAGGAGAAGGAACTAAGGTCTTTGTAAAATAGAGAAAGACGGGAATCGATTAGGTTTTGTTGGTTTATAGAGAAGATAGAGCTGCTGAGTAACGAGTGAAGCAGGGGAAAGGAAGAATGGGTTTTGAATTCGTGATCTTTGTGAAGATGAAATGGGTTGAATCTAGCAAAGATGGAGGTCAAGATAAGGCGGTGTTCGATGGTTCTTGAGTTCGACCAAAGAATAGAAGGTGTTAATGTTTGAACTAAAAAAAAAGTGAAGATAGAGTTGGAATCGGTTATTGGAATGGTTTAAAGGGTATGGACATTGTTTCCATGGATGATTAACAAAGAGTTCTGTGGTTTTTTTAGAGTTTGAGTTTGAAATTGAAATTGAAATGAATGAGAGGTGGTCTGAAGACTGAAGCAGCAATTGTGCATTGAGTAGTGCTTGAAATAGATGTATGTTAGGATTGCTACAGGTGAAGACCCAAAAATCGGCCTGAAATTGGCCTGAGAAATGCCAGGAAACAAACGAAACTGCTGAATTTCTTACAGCGAGTCAACCCGATGAGCCGATCAACTCATTTGAGTAAGACCGATCGACCAACTAGGCGGTGACTCGTTGCTGACTCAGTGGCTGACTCTACTTCCTTGACCCGGTTGACTAACGGTTGACCGTCTTGGCCGTTACTTATAACGGTATCGGAACGGAATATTCCCTCGACGGACAGAATTTTTCAGTTAGGCGGTGGATTCCGCCAAATTAAAACCATAATACCGGCTTTAGGCGACCAAAAATTACAGAATTTTGTGTGGATTCCTCTCAAGGGTGTGAAGACTTGGACTTGGAATTGGATGGAGAATTTGGGTCAAATTTGGAAAAGAAGATGGAAGATGAGGAAGACTTGAATTTGGAAATTGAATTATTAAGGGAAAAGGATTTTTATTCCTTGGAAGATATGGAGAACATTGAAGCCTATAAGTAGAGAAGTTCTCTACACATCTTTATATTTTTTTACACACCTCTCTACACACACAACACTTGTGTTTTTGCTTTCAATTCTTCTTCTTAATTATTTGTGTGAACTTTAAAATTCTCCTTTTAATTATTTTGTGTGAATTTCAAAAACATGAGTAGCTAATTTTCTTATTGATTGAGGATGAATTCCTAGTTCTTAACATGTTTTGAGTTTTGTTTTTAATTCTATCTTGAAGTTTTTCACATGATTATCGTTTGTTTTTACTAATAGGAATGTTTATTCATTCATGATTGATTGATAGATTGTTTAGAGTGCACGCTAAATTGATTTGTTCATTCAACCTAATTCTAGTATAAGTTAGGGAATAAGTAATCGTTCTCGACACTTTACACAAGTAGAAAACGCGAGACCTTGCGGAGGGATTCCGTGGAGCGATTGTGTGTAAAAACAACGCTAGAAAGTGGACCAAGCTTAACCGAGTTTAACTACTAGTACTAAACCTAAATTCATAGATCTTAATGCATTCGGGGAATTACATCTTGTAAGCGAACCTCAAGGTGGTTCTTTTGAATAGAATCTGATAACTAAGCGGACTTGTTACTCAGTGAAATAAGGGATTTTGGGGCTAGCTAAGCGAACCTGCTATCCTACGGTTGGTGATAATGCGTGACTAATAACAAGTAGAAAAGAACATAACTTTAATCATTGTTTTGCAACGAAGAAGGATTCCTTGGTCTTGTCTCTCTTATTGATTTCAACTTTATCTTTTAATTGCTTGTTTATTTTCTTTTGCTTTTTACACCCCCCTTTTGTGACAATTTTTACAACTAGAATCTCTTGCTCCTCGTGGGAACGAACTTGACTTCCATTATATTATTTTTAATTGAGTGGAAATAAGATATTAATTTGATTGCACCTACGACACGCATCAACGATCCATGCCAGCCATGCCACATTGCCACTGGCGTACGCCAAAATGCCACTGCACCATTATCAGGCGCCAACACAAGGTAGCCATAATCAACGACTACCCTTCCTCACGAGATGCGATCTTAGCCATCAAAGTTCGCCACCGAATTAACAGACTTGTGGCAAGTTTTAGGCGACCGGCCAAGACGAGCCTAATAGTATCACATGTTATTTTCCTACGGCAGGCCTCTTGATTTTAACTTTCCACACGTAGCAAAATGCTACATGTTTTCCACGAAAACACTCGAGACATCAAATATGTCACTGGGCGGGGATACTCATCGGGGGTATTGTCTCGGCGGTTTACAACGTGCGGCGTGCAATACGCCCGTTATAGGAAAGTGTCATGAAGTAGGACAATCAATGGCGACAAGAAGTAACGGGTGTAAATGGATCCACTTCCTTCATCATGGAAGCATGGGCTTCTGGCGGTTATGCGTTACTCCATTCTTCCACCACCCAATCGTTTCCACTTCCTACGAGACCAGGGTACGTTTTAATATGACTTGTATAAATAGGCTTCACCTATTTCTGTAGGATCATAATATCGCAACATCAATACCATTGTGAAACCTTTATACACCACATTGCGAAGACATCGCAGATTGGTTACAGAAATGACGTGACAGATGACGACGGCCCTAAACACGAGAAAGATGTGGAGACCTAGCGAGATTTAGGAATGTTGTGAAATTTAACATTTGTATACTTGCGAGAATATCGCAATCTAGATCCGATAATAAAGTGACAGATTTTTTTGTCATCCACTATGTAATATCCTATATAAAAAGAGTCGAACGGGTTTAAGATGAGAGAGATATTTTAGAGTGGAGAGAAAGTTTTGAGGAGAGAGAAAGTCTAGAATAACGGTTGTATTCTTGATTTCATTTCCTTCTTGTAAAATTTCTAACTCAATTAATAAAAAGTGTGATTGTTGATCTTAAAGATGTGTTGATTATTATGAATTCTTGTGAGGGATGTATTGTGGGAAAACCTGAAACTTTCGCCAGACTGAAGATTTGAAGGAGAAGGAGAATGAACTTTTCGTTTCTTTGAAGGTAGGCAGCAGATTTCTTCTTGCGAAGAGAACCTTTACCTTCGCCTTTGGTCTTCGCAAACTTAGATCCTTCTTCTTCAACAACTACAACACCAATATTCACACACAAATGAAGATAAGAAACAGAGGCAACAATATTGTTAAAAGTAAAAATAAAATAAAATAAGTGTTTCTTACTTCATCCGTGATGGAACGTAGAGCAGATAAAGTGCTAGCTTTCCCAGTCCTGTTGTAGCTTGATCTCAGCTTTTTAATCTAAAATTTTCGCAAGAATTAGAGAACAAGAAAGTAACAATAAATGAAAGATTATGAAGTGAGCAAGATTTGAAGACATACCTCTTTCTCTTTCTCAGGCCAATTAAATACCCAAGGTTGATAAGTAGCGAGATTCACAGGAAGCACATTTGAACCGAAATATAAGGCCCCTTTCAAAACCAGTGGAAATACACACCATCTAACGTCATCTTTAGAGTGACGAGGGAGTATTATTCTTGCCGAATGCCAATCAATATCTTGCATAAGTACTTTATCATCGGCAATGTTATCTTTTCTCTTCAAGCGGACACCCAGTAGAGTATTATCTTTCTTCATGGGTATTAATTCATAATTTTCAAAGAAGCCCTCACTGTATATTTTTCAAGTAGTATTTCCAACTCCTTAAAATTTGGATCCCTAGCTTCTTTTTGATAAAGAGACCCTTTACCAGCACCACGGTTAGCGAATTCAAGAATTAAACGAATGCAGTCCCCACTCAATTGGTAGATGGCTCACGAAAAGTTCGGATGAGCAAGAATTTCGTAAAACAAAGGAAGGTTAGGATCATAGAGAGGAATGGGAAGGCGGCGAGAATCGACCAAGCGAAACTATGATTTCTTTATCATCACAATGATGATCAGAAAACAATTTAGCAGAAAGAATGGATTTAGCTCCTTGATTGGGAATGGTGGCTAATGTAAAACCCTTCTCTTTGAGATCTTTCTGAATTCATTTAAGAGAAGTTTCATATTTACGACCAACTGGAGGCATTTTAAGTATGGGAATGAAGAAAAAATTAAAGATCAAAAGAAGTAGAAACAAGAAAATTTACAGCAGCAGGAGCGGAATTTACGGAGAAACAGTGAAGAAAAGTTGCAGAAAAGATAAGAAGGAAAGTAAAAAGAAGAAGAGAAGAACGAGAAGAAATATATATAGAGAGAAGAATTCTCGAGAAGATAAGCACATTGAATGCAAAGAGTAGACGTGAATGGTTGAGAAATAGCGGTTGAAAAGGACGTGTCCGAGAAATGGATGGAAGAAGAGATACGTGTAATAAATTTGCGTAAAAGTACACAATCATGTCAATACAGAAGAATATGGAAAATGAACGGCTGCGGACATTCTCTCCTTCGCAGAGAAGACATGAGAAGAGGCAAGATGTAGGATCAGAATATCGCAACATCAATACCATTGCGAAACCTTTATACAACACGTTGCGAAGACATCGCAGATTGGTTACAGAAATGACGTGACAGATGACGACAGCGTAAACACGAGAAAGATGTGGAGACCTAGCGAGATTTAGGAATGTTGCGAAATTTAAATTTGTATACTTGAGAATATCGCAAGCTAGATCCGACAATAAAGGATGACAATGGCTGTCATCCACTATGTAATATCCTATATAAAGAGTCGAACGAGGTTTAAGATGAGAGAGATCTTTTTGGAGAGAGTGAGGAGAGAGAAAGTTTTGAGGAGAGAGAAAGTCTAAAATATCGGTTGTATTCTTGATTTCATTTTTCTTGTAAAATTTCTAACTAAATTAATAAAAAGTGTGATTGTTGATCTTAAAGATGTGTTGATTATTATGAATTCTTGTGAGGGATGTATTGTGGGAATTTCTAAGAACTACAATTTCCACTAAAAGAACAAGTTTTTTTTGGTGGGAAACATCACAAGTATCCGAGAAATCACCAAAGAACTCGATACCTTTCATTCCGGGTTCCACTTTCGATACAAGTCATAAAACAACCACACCTTTAGAATCAACTATTCTGGTCTTAATACTTTTTTCGCTTCCCTCCCTAAGACCAACCCTTCTCCTTCACGTTGTGACCGAAGCAAGCCTGGAATGGCCATTTCTTGGTTTAGGTCAGGATTGTACAGATTGATCTCTCGAATCAAAAGTACTCCCGTGCAGTGCATTGTTTAAGGTTTAGATTTTTTTCTCATCCACACACCCAAAATTACCAAAATCAGCAGAAACAGTTTTCACCCATAAACAATTGGCGACCACAGTGGGAGATTAAATCTCTCGGTTGCAACTCCAATTTCCAGAAGATGGTTGGTCTTAGAATTGAGTCCATGATCCCAAATTCCACTCATACTCTGGCGAATGGCGATGTCTCTTCCCCAACACGGCACCTAATGGCGCAGCCAATGAAGAAATTCCAAGATTGGCCGAATTGGCACGGGTTCATGAGATCCACACAAGGAACATGGACGTGATGAAGGAGACGATAAACAGCATACTCAACTTTCTTGTCAGAATTACATCGGATTTGAGTGTTTCACCCGCCCCGGAAATTCCAACGCCGGGGACTGACGCCCCGAATGATCGTTCTCAGGTCAACAGCTTCACCACCAATCAGAAACCGGTGAACCAGGAAGCAGCCGCGTTGGTGGAAAGTTTATGTGAACTTTTGCACCTTTCAAAGGACCAACGAGCATAGACATTTACTGCGATTAATCAAATAGCCCTAGACGCGTGTTTGGTTCCTTTACGCTCGGAGACTTCAAGAATATCAGAGATGTCCGTCAACAATGTTACATTACTGAAGACGACATGATGGCGAGGAAGGACATAACCGGCCCTACACGTCATTTCGCATCAAGAATTCGGAGTTCAAAATGTCCTCATCGACACGGGAGCGTCCTCGATGTTATACTCGGAACGCTCGGGGCAGCCAAGGTGCGGCCAAGAAAAATTATACGGCAGCCTACCATGATGACGGATTTCGAAGGTAACAAACCAAAGACGTATGGATACATCAACCTCGAATCGGTGGGACCAATCCATTCGAAGGTAAAGTTCGAAGTAATCGAGAAGGAGCAGGACTACCACATGATACCGGGAATACGTGGCTCCACGATAACGGGATCATTCCTTCAACATATCACCGGTGCCTAAAGACCATGTTGAATGAAGAAGTTAATTGCATTCCGCGTCATTATCTCCTTATACACCAATCTGTGGTATGGAGATGTTCGAACCCGAAGGAAAACGCGAAACTCGTCTGTGCAAATTCCACCGCACTCTACTCCCGACATGGACGTCAATCGAAGAAGAGGACAGATCAAAGATCGCTGCACGAAGGGACCCGATCTCGCACCATCTCTCCAAAGGAAAAGCACGCCAATTTCTCCTCATTAAACGGAAGTATGGCTCATACTCATGCCAAGCGGGAATGGATTTTATTGCAAGTCGTGACGAAAAAGGAAAATTGTATATCGACGCATTGTTGTTAGCAATTAAAGGGGGAGACTACCACCCAGTCTCTCCGCCCAATGGAATGCAATCACAAGTGAGCGAGTCACAAGAGGAGGTGCCGGATGCACCACGACAATGCAGACGGAACCAACTCCACCACGGATGAACTTGAAGTTGTCAACATCGGAAGCGAGGAATTTCACGGCCTATCTCCATCATCTCAACTCTATGTGCCGACGAACGTGCAAAACTTGTGGACCTTCTTAAGGAATATCAAGACGTATTCGCGTGATACGAGGAAATGCCTGGATTGGATGAGAAAGCTGGTCACTTATCATCTATATAATAATACCCGGATCCAAACCGGTCAAGCAATCTCCGAGACGGTTGGACACGATGTGGAAGAGCAGTCAAGGCGGAAATTCAAAAATTACTAACTAACGGTTTCATCAAACCCATTCACCATCCCACTTGGTTGGCCAATGTGGTTCCGATGAAAGAAGAAGAGCTGCCAAATCAAAAAGTCTTGTGTTGATTTTAGGGATCTGAACAAATGCTGCCCCAAGGACGATTTTCCTCTTCCTAACATTGATATGCTGGTAGACGCCACCAGTGGACATGGTATGTTCTCTTTCATGGACATATACATCGGCTACAATCAAATAAAGATGTATGAGCACGACGCAAGTAAGACAGCTTTTCAAACTCCTCTCGGAAACTTTTACTATACCGTGATGCCTTTCGGTTTGAAAAATGCTGGAGCCACCTACCAACGCGCCATGACCGCAATTTTCCATGATATGATGCATAAGCAAGTTGAAGACTACGTGGATGACATAGTGGTCAAGTCAAAAACTCGGGCGGGCCATACTGGAGGTTACACAACGGGTGTTTGAAAGGTGTCGTGAATACAAACTAAAGATGAATCATTTGAAGTGTACCTTTGGCATCTCTTCGGGCAAATTTCTAGGTTTCCAGGTGACCGCCGAGGGAATCAAAGTCGACCCAGCCAAAACCCAAGCCATCCTAACGATACCACCTCCACAAACTGTGAAAGAACTCCAGAGCTTCATGGGTAAGGTAAACTACATCCGGCGTTTTATACCGGGTTTAGCTCGCTTATTGTTTTCATTCACCCCTTCTTGTCAAGAAGGGGCCAAGTTTTGTTTGGATGACACTACAACAAGAGGATTTTCGGAAGATTCAGCGAATCTTTTATGTCATCCCAAGCCGTCATGAAATCTCATGTACAAGGAAGACCGTTGTGTTTCTACACTGCTTTTAGTGATATGGCTTTTGAGCTCTTCTCGCCCAAGAAGATGATGAAGGAATTGAACACCCATATACTACTTTAGGACTTTGAGGATGTCAAATCGGATGCCCTAAGGCGTAAAAGCGTGCCTAGCTCTAATTCACTCCATTAGAAGTTTAGGCATTATCTCGCTCTCAAACAAAGTGGTCGATATCCAAGTTCGATCTGTGAAGTTCTTACTTTCAAAACCGGCCCTGATAGGAAGGCTAGCCAAATGGCTCCTCAAAATGTCAGAGTTTGATATAACGTGTGCTTTCCCAAGAGCTATCAAAGGACAAGCGGTCGCAGATTTACTAGCAGCTTTCCCAGGAGAGGTACCCAAAGATCGCACGAAGACCTTCCCTGGAGAATTTCCGAAATCTCTTTTGTCAAAGAAGAAGCGTGGCTACTATTTTTAGATGGCTCCGCCACCCCTAGCAATAATACCAAAGGAGCGGGCGTGGTTCTGGTATCTCCAACCGGTGAATTTTTCTCGCATTCCTTCAAGTTAGACTTTCATTGCACCAACAATTCAGCAGAATATGAAGCCTTTCTCATAGGGTTATCATTAGCCAAGCAAGCTGGAGCCATACGTCTGGAAATAAGGGGTGATTCTAAATTACTGGTTAACCAGATGAATGGAGTATACACACTGATAGAGGTGACGCTGACCCCGTATAGATCCGAGGCGCAAAAGCTGCTAAATTACTTCGCTGAAGCGACCATAACACATGTTGGCCGTAGCAACAATAGACATCCGATTGCCCAGCCACATTAGCGTCAAAGCTGCATTGAGGTTTGGAAGAAACCTGACGACGGTAAAAGACGAACCGTGGCATCAACATGGCTTTCGCAATCTAAGGAGACTGAAGCCAGCGACTGGAGAACACCGATTATTCAAGAACTTAACAGCTCGCTTTCCCAAGGAAAGGTCAGTCTCAAAACCTTATAAAACTTCTTCATGCTTCATGGGATGTTGTACCGCCGAACCCAGATGGTTCCCTATCAAAATGCCTCGGAGATGAAGAGGCACAATAGCAGCTTAACCGTATTCATAGCGAAATTTGCGGACAAACGTTGGTGGTAACACTTTATCTACAGCCCTGCAACGCCTTGGCTACTCTTTGGACAGAAATGAGGCTCAATCTCGATTGCTCCAAGGATCTTGCTCCAAGTGCCAAGCACCGCCGTATCAATTGGAAGTATTCACTGTCGACCACGCTGGGGACTGGCAAAAACCGTACATCAGTTATCTTCGCGACGGCGTACTCCCTGCGAGCAAGAAAGACGCAACAAAGGTGAAGCAAAGATCCAAGAGATTCATACTCCATGAAGGAATCATGTATCGTAAAAGTTTTGGAGGAGATTTATTATGATGCCTGGGCAAGGCAGAAATCCCAATCATGCTGAAAGAAATGCACGAAGAGCGAGCACCAAGGGAAAAAGAAGTTGTTTCTCCAATACACGAAATACATCGGGCCGACCATGGAGGACGCATGCGGCCGTTTTTGTTCAAAGATGCCACAAATGTCAAATTCATGGAAATCTTATCCACGCACCTCTACTCCCATGCATTCGATAGTAGTTCGTGGTCGTTTATATAGCCGGGACTCGACATCATTGAGAAGACTCAACCATCATCAAAACAACATGAGTATATAATAACCGCGAACAGAGTATTTCACCAAATGGGTCAAGCCATCCCTTTACGAGGGACTACCGGAGCCACAATTGCGGCGTTCATTAAGGAATATATCATTTGTCGTTCGTGCCCAAACACATCATCATCGGCTAAACTACACTGACCTTTAACTTGATACTTGGAAATTCGTGCTACTTAACAGAGTAAGCACAAATTGTCATGCCACATCAATATTAAGGGTTCAGCAGGAACACAACACATAAATCATTCAAGGAAAATTATATTAACTCGAATAATACAGGTGCCAAAATTTCTGAATATCGGGATTGTTGCTACGCACCATTCTGGATAAATTTCATGTGAATATATTGAGTTTCTCAATAAATGTGCCAAATAAGAGGTTGAACACTCATCACTTTTACATGGCCTGTCAACAGCAGTTGACAAAGCATTAAATGCGAGGTTTTACAATTTTAACTCCGAACTAAAACCACCATCAACATTGTCCCCCGCTAGCACGTAACAAAAAGAGTAGCATTGTTGTGGGGTAAGCATGAGATGGTGAGCCAAGCGATAAAAGGCCAAGCTAGAGTAAGTAAATATTACCAGAAAGTGGCTGCCTCATATCTTCAGGATGTGTTTTTCATGGATTCAAGGCCGAGAAAGCATTAGTCCTTTGACTATCTTCCGCTTTTCTTCCGGTCTTCCTTAGGGTTTCGATGAGAAATATTACCCGGTCAGGGTTGAATCCTTGGCTAGCGGATAAGTCCCGTTGGGGTTGTTCCTAAGATCTGTTTCTTCTTAGTTTCAATATATATGCGGTGAAACTAGATTGTTCCTCTCAGTTTAGAATAAAGACTCTTCTTGTTGAATTCATATCTCTTAATCATGTCGAATGTAGTGAATCATCCCTCGAGCCATCCAGATTCCTCGGTCAAACGCATGCGGCTTGCTTCCAGAGTATAATTTCTAATTACCTTTTGATTTTGAAGTGATAATTTTCTTTTTTCTCATAACACCGCTGCTTTTTCTTTCTTTTAGAGTGGGCAAACTTCTGGGTCTTGTGACAACTCCCCCGTCCGGATCATTCCGGTATGCTTTTTACTAACGAATAGATATTTGCTTGCCACCATCAGTAGTTAACAAAGAGAGATTTTCTTTTGTGTAGAGGTACCCAGTTGGAACATACGTGAATGTGGTTGATGACGACTATCCGGACACACCTCTTCCTCCAAACTCGAGCACGCCAACTTCTAAGGTATGGAAAATACCGATTTGGGTATTTCCTGCTACTTAATATCCTAATTCAGTTTGCCGCTTTGATATCCACATGAAGCGTTTATCTTCTAGCCACCGAAGTGTAGGTAGCATTCTTAGTGCCAAGGAGTTCTCGTGGATTTGTACACGAAAATATGGAGAAGATTTACCATATTGCAAACCAGGAACGTGGTGCAACATTGCTCGCCTCAAGGCTGGTCACCGCAAAGGAACTCAGCTTTCCCGCCAACGATTATTAAATGGAAGGCACATCCATTCGCGATGTCAACGAAACTACCGTTGAAAAGCTGGGAAACATGGTATCTACCTCGCTAATTCCTGGAGTTTAAATGGTAGGTGAGGCACTGCCTGACATTTAAACCAGCTGATCGAGTCGGGATCTTTTCCAACGCTGTTCCCGCTTACAAAGGCCATTTTCGAGGAGGAGAAGACTGGAATGAGGATCTCAAAAGGTGGAATAGGCAATCCGAGATTTGAAGAGTATGACCGAAAGGTACCAAACAGGATGAAGATGATGCTTTCAAGAAACTACAACTTATTGATGGTCTTTTTCCGAGTTGTTATTTTGAAATGTGCAACCATGAGAATGTACGATTTTTTTCTTTTGGGTTATGAACATTTTTTTGATTGTATTGGATTTTGGAAAAGCAAATGAAATTTTCATTAATACGCTCGACTAAATGAAATTTTGATAACTTAAATATGAGGGAAACGAAAATGCCTCGCTAGGGGCCGTGTCATGAAACGGCGAGATGGAGTGATGGTCACGCGTGCTATGCCTTCAGCCATTTTCCATTGATGACCGCTTCCAATTTGCCTCCATCATCTTTTTTTTGACGATCTTGTGGTACCCATGTTATATATTTTGCAACTACATAAGGTCCTTCCCATTTTGACGGAATTTCGGTAGACATGTCTTGTTGGATGTCTTAGCAATCTTAATACCTGAATCTCCGTCTAAAAGATTCGAGGTTTTGACTTTATCGTATGCCTGAAACCCTATTTCTATATACCCGAGCATGTTCTTCCGCCTTAGTTCTTTCGGGAGTCGCAGTATCTAGCCTGCTATTCGCACTTGACGCCTCAAGTCATCCCATTGAATCATTTGTACAATTCTAGCCGACGGAATTTATTCTATGCTCGAGATCATCTCCGGGCCATAGACAAGTCAATAGGGAGACGCCCGTAGAGCTTCTGTGTGCCGCCCGATATGCCCATAGTGCCAAAGCGATTCGTGCCATGTCCGCGGATTATCATGCACTTGTTGACCGAGTCGAATTAAGGTCTTGTTGGTACTCTCGCTTGCCCATTTCCTTGGGGATAGTAAGGAGTAGAGAAGACTTGCTTAATTCCGTATTCCCGAGTAACTCTTGTACCGCTTGTTAGCCGAAGGAGCACACATTATCGCAATGCATATCCAAAACGACAAATGATGTATTCCTAATAAATGCTGCAATTGTCGCTCAGTCCCTACGTAGAGGAATGGCTTCAATCCATTTAGTAAGTACCAGGTGCGGTTATGATATATTCATGCTGCTTTAACGTGACGGGTTAATCTTCCCAATGATGTCAAGTCCCCGGTGCTTAAATGCTTCACGGACTACTATGAAGTGCGGGGGAAGTAGAGAAAGGTCGTGGATAAAGACTCAGATGGTGGCATTCGTGACTTCCTTTGAACAGCGCTGCTGCATCATCCTCCATAGTAGGCCAGTAATATTTCTCGTGTATCTGGAGGAATAATTTCTTCTTCCCTTGGTGTTCACCTTCATGCGTTTCTTTCAACATAATTGGGATTTCCACTTTTGCCAGACATCATAGCAGATCACCCCAAAGCTTTTACGATACAGAATTCCTTCATGAAACACAAATCTTTTGGCTCTTTGATTCATCTTGGATGCGTCCTTCTTATTGGCGGGAGTACATCGTCGTGGAGGTAATTAATGTATGGATCTCGCTAATGGTTATTTTCAATGATGTTGTAGTAATAAAAAGGGTTGTCGTTCACTCGGACTTGA